>CANXYI011791263.1:0-10575 GCA_948208565.1 Hura crepitans
TTAATCTATTTATGCCCCCAAGGTCTAGGAAGAACTCCCAACCACTGGATAACGGGAATCACAATGTGCAGTGGCCCCTATTTTGGGCCTCGGCAGTTGCACCTACCCAGTCTAAAAAGCGAACAAAATACCAAGCAGTACAGTGGTCCACATTTTGGACCTCAGTGTTTGTACACACCCTTCACCCGATAGCAGGGATTAGTTTTGAAGAACCTCTCAATATCAAAAAGGTAGATAGCAGGGATCAGTCTGTGGACCTCCTAATATCTATAAAGGGGATAGCAGGGATCAGCCCTGTAGGACCTCCCAATATCCCAATCTAAAGCATTAGCACAAGTAATACATCTAGTGGATAGTAGGGATTAACCCTATGGGACCTCCCAATAACCATAAGTAGGTAGCAGGGATCAGTTTGTAGACCTCCTAATACCTATGTAGGGATTAGCTCATAGGCCTTCTAATACCCGGAGTGTGTAAGCTTAAATCAATACTCAACGGTTGCACCCGCCATGCATAGACTAAAATCCATACACACTCAGCCTCTAGTAGCTGCTAATCCCTAGTTAACCGATTAACCTATCTAGTGTATAAGCAACCAGTAATCCACATTCCCTTTTAGTTACTTTCACAACCATTATGTTCATTATCTGGATTATCCATAATAAAACATATCATCTTCATTGGTCATCTTGATTCATTTATCAGTTAAGTTCCATTTAATATCCTTCTAGCTTCATCAAATTATCATATCCTCAATCAAGTTCCATTCCTATCATTAATGTTATTTGATTGTCTTTTAGCTCCTTTTGTAATTGGTTTTGGTTTCTCTCTTTTGCCAACATATACTTAATTTACCTCACTTCCATGTATCCTAAAATTTTATACTTTATGGATTTTATGTTACTTATTTCTTGCATCATATTATAATAACTTAGTTCCCAGATTTAGTAATTTACTCTCATTATTACTATAATAATAATAATATTTATTTTCTACATTGTCTGATATTTTGCTCCATATAACCTTATGGAATTCTTCATAATAATTACATTATATGCCCATCTTTAGGTCTATATTAATTATAGTCTCCATTTATATCTTGAGTTCCACAAAATTACCATTTGTTGGTTTTTTTAATTTTTGCCCTGCATTATTTGTGTATTAATAATTTCTTACCTTATCTTATGATTTATTCCTTCATCCTTTTTAATAAATTTGCAGTTCTATTTCTATCCCTTAGTCAGACCAACCAATCATCTTTTATTTCCACCAATTGTTTATTTATATTATGTTCAAGTTTGTAAGACACAATTATTAGCTTAGTTCATTTGACTATATTTTTAGACAGGTACGGGTCATCATCATTTTTCCTAGACAGTTATAGGTCCTTTTTACTTAAGAGTTACTATTCATTTGGTAACTTTTTCTTACCAACCTCCTAGTCAATTTCACTTTTCTTTCACCTTAACCCATTATATTTCTCAGGTAATCTACACCATTTAACATTTTACTCATCTTAACATATTCACCCATCATTTTAAAACTTAAAATCTTAAACAACCTATCTTAATTAAATTCCTATCTTTTCATGTAACATGTTTCACTTTACTTATCATATGCCATATCCTTATATATCCACCATACAAACATCATTATTACACCATACTTCATTAATTCTTTTCACATAACCATACTATTTGTTAATCATTCCATGTCACTCACATGTCATGCACCATATTGACATCATACATACCATGCATTCATGCCATACATCTAAAATTATACCATGACATACATGACATACACGAAGTCATGCATGTATCACATACCTACACATCCTTTACACATCCAAATCACATCCATATCATCCTATCTCCTCAAATTGCACCTCCTAGCATGCATTTCACATACACATCAACATAAACACCCATGCAATCAACACTTACATACACATACCAAAAGCTTCAATCCTAATTTTTCCTAACATACAAAGTATGTTTTAGTTAAATTCACTTATAGTGGGCTCCCAATCATGTTGAAGCCATTCCAAAAGCACCAAATCCATCTTTCTCCACCTTTGTTCACCATTTCTCAAACTTCCATTTTAGGGTTCCACCTTTGAAAATTCCTACAAAATTATACGTAACCCCAAATTAAAATCTCTTTTCATGGATAACATCTACACCTCAAATACTCCTTAAGAAAAATAAGAAACCCTAGAAAGAATCACATATTCACCAAAAGGAACAATTCATCAAGTGCTCATATCTTTATTTCTGGACATCATTTTCCACTTTTGTCAGTTGGAATAGCTTTAGGGAGTCGTAGAGGTTTAGAACCATATAATTTTTGGGAGATTTTGGGATGAGAGGAGAGAGAAAAAAGCAAACATGGGAGGAGGCATCCGTGGCAAATGGCATAAGCTATTATGGAGTTTAGGAGGAAGATGGCTTCTTTTTCATACCAAACACATACACACATGTCCTTTTAGGTGCACTAACAAGGTGGATGGCCATAATCGCGCCACTTATCCATCAGACGACCCAAAATAATTCTATTTTGTTTTAAAATTTGAAAATTCCCAATAATATCTCTAGACCTCCAAAAATCATGATTTTAATTCCAAAATCCTTGATTATATTTATTAAGGGTCCCACAAAATTTCAGCCTAAAACTCCTCCAGGAGCTAGGGTTACTATTCACCCGCGTAATTCAAAAATTTCAAATTAATATCAAACGACCTCAGAATATTAAAATTTCTTTTCTGATAGACTCATTGGAATTTTTGAGCTTCAAGGTATGATATTTTTGGATCCATCCAAGCACTTCCTAGAGTTGTCTTGGCACAACCCTAAATAAGGTCACTATTCATTAGTTCTCAGTCTGAAATGATTTATTAGTTTAGCTAAAATTTTTAATTCATACTTTTTCATCACTTTTTGGTTGGTCAAAGTTCAGTTGACCTAAACACCTTTCAGCCACTAAATTGCCCTTCAGTGCCTTAAACATCACTGTATCGAGCTCAGGGGTATTATTCACCAAACGATGGTTTTTTGGGTGTTATTACTTTGCCCCTTTTAAGAAATTTTATCCTCAAAATTTCTTGTGGTCGTATGCTTAGTCACTTCCACATTCCATTACTACCTTTTTGTTCTTTTTTTCTCTTTATATTAGAGTTAGACCTTCGTATCCTTATGTATATGATCTTTTACAGGTGCACCTTTACTCTTTATTGGGTAAATTTCCCTTTTCTAGATTACTCTAGATGTGGGTGGAACTCCCCTAATGTAGTTCTAACACTATTACATTCCATTTCATCATCCTTCTATTATTAGAGAATGCCAAATGGTGTACTTTTACTACCTCCCTTATTTCCACACTCTGTTCCCAGTTAGAACATCGAGCATTACAGAAGTGTCCTCACATACTCACCTTCTTTTAATATCCTTTATCTTGTTCACACTAAGCACACCGTGTCGTTATTGAATGTAAATCTTTAATATTACCTTGACATTATAAAGCACTATTCTTGTTTAACTTCCCTTTGGTGACCTTTCTCATTTAGGCTTTTCTCTAGCACTTTTAAATGCTAGGTTATACTTTATTCTTTTATTTACCAACATTATCCTTGGCTCACTTCATCACAATTTGACCTCAACTGACTTTTTTGCTCATCTATATGTAGGCTATATTACTCTTTCCCTGTCTCCTTGTTCCAATTAATAATTTAACCATACTTTTGTCCTTTAGAATATCCCAAGGCATCTAAATCTCTAAATTTCTTTTAGATACCTAGTAGCTTCTCTACTCCATCCTTCTTATAGATGTTATTTTTTTACTAGCCACTTGATCCACTTTCCCTCTTAAGTTTCAAAGTGGTAGGCTAGCTGTTTATATTTATTATAAACTATTTACATGCCTCTTATTACCTTGACATCTAAATCCTCCCCTATACTTACTCATTAGTATCAACACTAGTTTCCATCCTCTTTCCACTCAAGGCTTTCTGATCACTCTTTATTTATTGCCATCACATTTTTCTTCTCTCTCTTCTTTCACTCTGTTAAGTCCTTTCTATATTAGGGCTATTATCATGCCATGCTCAATTTTTAAAACACATGCATTTTCATTATAGAAAATCATGTCATGTATAATGTAATTATGCAAATGTCAAGATGCAACCTAAGCTAAATAATGCAATGCTCGGGCTTGGTAATAAAATGCATTATGGAAGAAGCAATAGCCCTCATCATCGAGGACCTTGACAGCCAGTTCCTATCCTCAGTCCTGTCCTAACTCTCTCACCACAATGTGTCCCGTGATTCACTCTTGCTAATCATTGATATCTCACTTCTATGCACTTCGAACTTCACCGGTCTTATTTTCCTACTGAACTCTTATATTTCAGTTGCTCTTTAATATAGGTGGTCTATGCTTTAGTCCTATAACTTTCTATACTCTTCAAAAGTTAATAATAACTCCTTCAATATACCTCAAAACTATAGGCATCTAAACTGCCCTATTCATGGGTCACTCAGTTTCCCTAGTCTATGTTCTGAAGGCATTTAATCTCACTAGGTATAAACACCAGTCATTCATTCATAATTGATAACCCTTGAGTCCACTCTACCATTTCCATCTCTTAAGGTTCCTTTAAATTTCCCTTTTTCTTCTTGTTAACCTCTTTGTAGCATTATTTATCTCTTACTAGATACTCTGAATTTTGAAAAGTATGCTTACTCCTCATTACCTCCTTTCTATTCTTTAGTCTCAATATTTAGTCAATCTTCACTTGCCTTTTCTTATTAGGAGCCTTAGTCACTTAATAATCATTCTACCATCACTATTTCATACATAAGAGTACTATGATTTCTTCTTTTAAATACTTCTATCCTTTGTTTGCTTAATCAACCATGTCATCCTTTCCTACTATCCACAGAGCCTGTTACTCTTTTGTTAGAGCATTGTCACTCTTTCATGGCTTCATTTATAGCATCAGTAGCCTCAACTTAGGAGGAAGAGGATCACACCAAGTCATAACACTATCACTTTGGCCTATTGTTTTCTTTTCTAAGAAGTTCACATAGTTATTTCATCAATTACTTATCAACAATCTTCGTTTACCAGTAGTGTAGCGACTGTCCATATCCAAAAATCCTAAGGCACTCATGCATTACTGCCTAGGATTGCCTAAACCTACTCTAATACCACCAAATGTAACACCCCCTACCTATTCTCAAAGAAAATAAGCAAAGTGTGCTACTTCCCGTGAGGTCACCCATCCTTAGAGTTCCCTAAGGGCCTTTCATTTAACTTTTACCTATGTTTCTCCTATTCAGTATGGAAATTTTATTTAATGGTTCTAGTGATCTATGGTGAACCTCCAGGCATATGACACTTACATGCCTGATCTTACTACCAAACATTAGCCTAGGTTATTATTATAGCTAAGAACTCAGTTCGCATAATTATAGGTTCATATTGGCTGACTAGACATCATACCATGTAACTATCTATAGTAACATATACGAGTGCCTCTATCTACTAAAATATCACAATTTAATCAGACAATATCATGCTTGAATAGTTTTCAGCTGCACTATTAGTTGTCCTTATGATACCTTCCAAATCTACCACTTGCGCATCTGACACCCGATACGCTGAGTATGCACTTAGTGGTGAATTTAACCAAATAGACCATGTATCATGAACACATGTATGCACACAAAAATCTCCTAACATCATCTATTTATTACTTTTAATCTCTCTATTAAGGTTTCCTGTTATGACTTTTTATGAATTGATTCATATTACATTTGCTGGACTCTTAACCTAGGGTTATAGGTGTTATTTCGTCTTTACTTATTATTTTAACTTTACTTAAGTGTGATTCATACTAACATACTTTCATACTAATTACTCTTCCAATACTTAAGTTACTTAGTTTATATGGTTCATCCCCCTATTCTCATCACTTCTTGACCAATCCATCCAATTAAGCCCTGTTCTCTTATATACAGAGGTTACTATTTATTTTACTTTCACTAGATAATTCCTTCTAAGCTTATCTAGTAATGCCTTACATTTTTTTCCCTTTCTATAATTCATTTCTTCAGGTATGGTTTCCAGTTTCTACCATTATTCTATCAGTCTTTTACTTTCTTTAGGAATCCTACCAAATTATATAAGTTTATTTAGCCTCACTTTACAACTTATCTCTTGTTCTTGATGTATTTACTCATGGGTTATCTCAATTATGATAATTAAACTCCCAGTTAATATCATTTAAATCCATTCAAGTTCTTTAGTTAACCCATTTATACCCCCAAGGTCTAGGAAGAACTCCCAACCATTAGATAACAGGAATCACATTGTGTAGTGGCCCCTATTTTGGGCCTCAACAGCTGTACCTACCCAGTATAAGAATCAAACAAAATACCAAGCTATACAGTGGTCCACATTTTGGACCTCGGTGTCTATACACACCCTTTGCCCGATAGTAGGGATTAGTTCCTAAGAACCTCCCTATATCGAAAAGGGGATAGTAGGGATCAACCTCATCGGACCTCCCAATATCCCAATACAATTATCCCAACAACACAACTAGTGGATAGTAGGGGTTAGCTCCATGGGCCCTCCTAATATCCATAAATGGGTAGCAAGGATCAGTCTATAGACCTCCTAATACCTATGAGTGGGCAATAGTGATCAGCCCGTAAGCCTCTCAATACCTAGAGTGTGTAAGCTCAAATCAATACTTAGCGGCTACACCCTCCATACATAGGCTAAAATCTATATAGACTCATCCTTTAGTAGCTACTAATCCTTAGTTGACCGGTCAACCTATCCAGTGTATACACAACCAATAAACTACACTCCCTTTTTATTCATTTTCATATTCATTATGTTTATTATCTGGAATATTCATAAGAAAACATATTAACTTCATTGGTTTTCTTGCTTTATTCATCAGTTAAATTCCATTTAATATTCCACTAGTTCCATTACATTCCATGCTTTCAACCCAGGTTTTCATTATTTTCTTTTAATTTCCTTCGAGTGTTCTTTACCTTATCCTATACTAGATCTTCGTTCTTTTCTTTGACCAACATACACTTATTTTACTTCACTTTCATTTATCTCAAGTTGTCTTACCCTATGATCTTATGTTACCCTTTCCTTACATCATATTACAATAGCTAAATTCCTAACTTTAGTAATTTCCCACAATTATTAACTATAATTATAATAATATTATTATTCCCAGCATTATCTGGTAATTAACTTAATATATCTTTATGCCTTCATTACATAGGTCTTTGTTAAATGTAGTCTCTATTTTATGCTAGGATTCCACCAAATTACCATATGTTAGTTCTTTATATATTTGCTTGTTCATTATTTAGACATTAAAATTTCTTATCTTATCCTAAAATTTATTCCTTCAGCCTTTTTAATAATTTCACGATTCTATTTCCATTTCTATCTCTTGATCAAACCAACTGTTCATTCTTCTATTCCACCAAATATTTATTCTAATTATATTCAAGTCAGTAAGACACAATTATTAGTTTATCTCATTCGGTCATATTCCTTATCATTAATTTCTTAGACAGTCATAGGTCCTATTTGCATAAAAGTTACTATTCGTTTGGTAGCTTTTCCTCACTCACCTCCTTGTCAATTTCCTTTTCCTTTCACCTCAACCTATTATGTCTTAAGGTATTCTACACCATTCAACATTACACTTATCTTAGCATATTGATTCATTAATTCACATCCTAAAATCTTAAACAACATATTTTAATTAAATTCTTATTCTGTATATTATATGCGATGTTGTTATATGTCTACCTCACATACATCATCTTTACATCACACTTTACTAATTTTTTTCACCTAACCATGCAATTTCTTACACATTCCATGTCACTCACATATTACACATTATGTTACCATCTTAACCTCACATGCCTTTATGCCATCCATACATACTCATACTATGGCATACATGACATACACCTAGGCATGCCTATATCATATACCTACACATACTTTTCATAACCAAATCACATCTATATCATCTTATATCCTTAATTTACACATTCTAGCATGCATTTCACATACATATCCACTTAAACACCTATGCATTCAACACTTCCATACACACACCTAAAGCTTCAATCCATATTTTTCCTAACATTCAAAGTATGTTTCAGTTAAATTCACTTATAATGGGCTTCCAGTCATGTCAAAGCTACTCTAGAACCATTAAATCCATCTTCCTCCACCTTTGTCTGCCATTTCTTAAACTTCCATATTAGGGTTCTACCTTTGAAAATTCCTACAAAATTGTACATAAACCCAAATTGAAATCTCTCCTTAAGGATAATATCTACACCTCAAATACTCCCTAAGAAAAATAATAAACATTGGAAAGAATTACATACTCACCAAAAAGGCACTATTCATCAAGTGCTTATAACTTTATTTTTGGACATCCTTTTCCACTTCTGTCAGTTGGATTAGCTTTAGTGCATTGTGGAGGTTTAGAACCATATAATTTGTAGGAGATTTTAGGATGGGAGGAGAAAGAAAGAAGCAAAAAATAGAGGAGAGGAGGATGGCTAATGGCATCAGCTTTTTGGCCAAAATGGCAGAAGATGAATTCCTTTTATTCCATACACATACACACATGTATACTTAGGTACACTAGCAAGGTGGATGGCCACAATTTCACCACTTGTCGATTAGATGGCCTAAATTAATTCTATTTTGTTTTAAATTTTGAAAATTCACAATAATTCCTCTAGAGCTCCAAAAATCATGATTCTAATTCAAAAAATCCTCGATTATATTCATTAAGGGTCCCATAAAATTTCAACCCAAAACTCATTTGGGAGCTAAGGTTATTATTCACCTACATAATTTAAAATTTTCAAAAAAATAGCAAATAACCTTAGAATATTAAAATTCCTTTTCCAATAGACTCATTGGAATTTTTGAGCTTTAAAGTATAATATTTTTGGGCCCGTTTAGGTACTTCTCGGAGTTGTCTTCACATAACCCTAACTAAAGTCACTATTCATCAGTTCTCAGCCCGAAATGATTTATTGGTTCTCCTAAAATTTTTAATTCATTCTTTTTCATCACTTTTTGGTTGGTCAAAGTTTAGTTGACTAAAACCCCTTTTAATTACTAAATTGCCCTTCAGTGCCCTGAATATCATTGTGTCAGGCTTGATGGTTACTATTCACCAAACGATGGTTTTTCAGGTGTAACATAAATCTTAGACCCGAAGGCTCTCATACCAAGAAGGTAAGTAAACTTAGGCTTAAAGGCTTTTATGCCCGTCAGCATGTAAATTAATGACCCGAAGATCTCATACCTGAAGGGATACTAGCAGCCATTACAATCCTAGTTGACTGATCAACCTATCCAAACTAGGTTGTCTAACTATATAGGCATCATTAAACATGTCATTATAGGTCAATTTAACCAATTTCACATTTTATATCATTATTTTTCATTAAAGTAATCGTTGGCCTCAATGCACTGTTACATGGCCTACACATGTACAATTGGCCAACTTAGGCCTATTGATGTCCATTACACCCATAGGATCCATTTTTTGAGGTGTAATGGCATCGAGATACTAACATCTCAATATGTCACATGAAGACATAAATATCGATGCAAATGTTCATTTCATGGAATTTTCCATATCTATCTTCAATTAATCATATCATGCCTCATCATGCATGTGTATCGCATACATACCAGTTATATGTCAAAAATCCAATTTAAGCATATTATCACATTGTATTCATATATATAAGACATTTCCACAGCGATAAGATCATCCATACGCACTTTAGCACTTAATGGTTCAAATAGGCATAATGTTACACATATGCATATCAAGCAAATTCATGGCATTCTAGTACCCATAACATCCATTATACATGTTTCGAATCATAAAATAATCATATGCATGCATTTTTAAGCATATGCACACCATATGGCATTTTCGGGTTTTTCACTCACATAATGCATTTATAGCGTAAAATCAACATATTTGAAATTTTAACACATAGGGTCACACCAAATTATCATATACAATGCATTTATCATGTCATAAGTCACAATTTATTTTTATAGCATTTATTGAAATTTTAAAGCATTTATTACCATTTAATACATTTATGACATAATTTACATAATGCAAAATGGATTAATTAAGACAAACCAAAGTGATTACACATACCGATTAAGGTTGTACGGGACCTCCGAAGTCGGCTCATGCCTTCTCCTTGCCTTGGGAGGCTCGGGTTGTCATTTCGCCTATGATTACAAAAGGGTACAAACTTTAATAAATGATACAAAATAATCCAAAAGTTAAAAAAATATTTCGAGCCTAGATACATGCTTTACAATATCCTAGGAACCCATAAAAAATAAAATTTGTGAAAAAATAAAACTTAAGAGAGAGAAAGTTACTATTCACCTTAATTTTCTTTTCTATTTTCCTCTCAAAATGCTCCATTGTTTTGGATGATTTTAGTGTCTATGGAC
>CANXYI011791277.1:0-16557 GCA_948208565.1 Hura crepitans
TTTACGAGGCTCGAGGTGGGGCATATTGGCCATGAAACTTTGAGGGGCTTGAAAATGGTGAAAATGACATAATTTAAAAATTTAATAGAACTAATACATTATTTTAGGTCTAAATCTAGTGGTCTATGGGCTCAAATGGACTTGGGCTAGGAATGACCCAAGATGTGCCTAGATAGACTTGAAAATATTATACCCTGAAGGTCTAAAATTCCCTTGAGACCATTAGTGAAGGAATTTTTAAATTCTGAGGTCGTTTTGCTATTTGTGTTAAATTTTAGATTTTACACATAAATCGAGGGAGTTAGTTAACTATCCTACTGAGGAAATTTGGCCATTAAATTTTGTGAGGTCCTAAATAAGTCCAATCAAGGATTTTTAAAATTAATGCAATAATTTTTAGAGGTCTGAGTGATTTTTAACAATTTCCCAAAGTTTCAATTGAAACCTAGTAATTTCAAGAAGCTCAGGTGACATGTGTCACCACCTGAGGTATCTCTAGCCACTATAAAAACCTCCATATGCCACTTAAGCCTCCACATCGCAAGACCCACTCACCTCTCCACCATTCTCTCCTTTCTTCTTTATTTATACATGATGCCACCTCTCTTTTTTCTCCTTTACCATAGCTTTCTAAGCTCAATTTAGCCTCCAATTGCCACTAAAAATCCATTAAGTTAGGTAGCAATTAGTCCTTAAAGGTTTTTAAGGCCATAAATAACCATAGAATTTTAAAAAATTCTAGAAACATCGAGTGTACATAAAAGGGAGTTGAAAAAACAATTTTAGCTATAAGTGTTTTTCTTCCCTTTTTATTTTATTTCCTAGGGGATTTCATCCTTCTAAGGGAGCCTATGTTGTTGGATTTTGGTTTGGAGCCTTGAAAATTTTATGATGAATTTTCTAAGGCATTTTCATGTGTATGTAGGCTAATGTGTTGGTGGAGTGCAACAAGGGAATTCATAAGCTTAAAGTGTAGAAAAGGCCTTGCAATTTAGTGAGGTATGTGAATTTAATGCATTTGGAACATACCATGATAAATTTAGGTATGATTTAACATGAAATGTTATATAGAATGTGAGGATTATATGGCTAAAGCATGTGTAACCACAAACTAAGCTTGTGTTCATGCCATTTGTGTATAGTTTGAATGATTTAAATGGTAAATTAGTGAAAAGAATGGATAGAAGGGTGATATTTTACTTTGGCTGAGAGGTCTGTATATGTGTGGGAGATATGTTATGGCTTAGTTTATGTAGGAATTGTAAGGCATTTAATGTGTATGATATGGAATTAATGAATTGTGTATGTGTAAGGTGAAAAATGAAAGGTTTAGTGATGTTTTCATGAATGGCTAAGACGTGCCTTAGGTTGCAAGGTGTGTGTATGGCATGGTAGCATGGAGTATTTGAATGGGAAATGGTATGTTAGAGGTAGTATTGTATATATATGTGGTGAATTTAATGGAAAAATAATTTTAGGCATATTTTCATGGTATGGCTGAGGCATGTCAAAGCTTGGTATGCATGGTATGTGATGTGTGTGTATATATGCTTAAATGATGCCATTGTATGTGTATGTATGATTGAATGTGAAGAAAAACATGTATATGGATATTAGCAACCTTTGGCCGAGAGGTATGTGAGGTAAGTTAGGCATGAAGTACACATTATGGCATAGTGTGTGTGTATGGCAATGGCATGACATTTATAGCATGGAATGTGTAATGTAAAATTGGCATGAGATATGTAAACATGTGTGAGTAATGAGGTATGAAAATGAATAGATAGTGGTAAGGAATTAAAGGTTGAAATTGAGTTATAGTGTGACTTCAAAATGGTTTAAAATGGACTTGTACAATAGACTAAAAAATGGAACCTAAAATGGCATGTAATTGGACCTAAAATGTGGATATTTTGTGAGACTTACATGGAATGAATTTGAGGCCACTTTTAAGGCCAATTGAGATGTGCAAAAGGATATGGCTTTAGGCCTATGGCAATGTGTGAGAATGGGTGTTGATGGCTCGAAAAAATGCTAAGAAAAAGACAAGTTATAGACCCATAATTGTGTACGTAAAATATAAAAGTGACCTATAACTGTCTATGAAAAGTAACCTAAAAACTTTTGCATTGTAAATGGCTTTGGACTTAGACATAATTGAACTTAAAATAATGACTTAGATGACATGTAGAGTTGACCTAATTATGCCTAAGGAAATGACATAATTTGGCTTTGAAAAATAGACCCGTAACTATTTGGTAGGACCAAAAATGATTTGTAATAGTCTAGGTCAAATTTTGACTATCAAAATAAATTTTTAACTGACTGTTAATCAAACTTTAATATTATAAAATGATGATCAATAAATAAATGAATACAAAATAAGGTTAAATGGCTTATTAGTTAGACACCCACTCGATTGGCTGACCAGTCAACTTAGGGATTAGCAATTGCCAGATATTTAATGATAATTTTCTAGATATTAGGAGGTTTATGGACTAATCCCTACTATCCCTTGGAAGTGATTGATGATGAAGATTTTTTGGATATTGGGAGGTCTACAGACTGATCCCTACTATTCATCGAAGTTGTTTGTTGATGACTATTTAGATGTTGAGAGGTTTGCAGGCTGATCCCTACTATCCATAAAGCTACTTGTTATTGATATGGTTTGAGATATTGAGAGGTCTATAGATTGATCCTTGTTATCTCTTATCTAGTATTAAGAGGTTTAAGTAAATTGATCCTTGCTATCAGAGTAGGCTGGTACATTAGTTGAGGTCTAAAATATGGGGCACTACATAATTTTCTAGTTCCCTCTAGGTTATATGTCTTTAAGTGTCGTGTATCTAGTCAACCTATTAATTTATATTAAATTAATGTACACATCTCATTGATGTTACTGTAGTGAATGATTAAATGAATTGAAAATAACACAGTGGCATAATTGTAATTAAATGAACTAAGAGACTAATTAAGGGGAATTGATGATGCCTGTGTAAATTTAATTTTTGTATTGCATTTATATCCTATCATTGCATCTGAGTGCTTGCATGTGACATGTTTTAATGCATTAGAATCACCACTGAGTTTTATACTTAGTGTATTAGTGTTTTGTTACATAGGTTGCAAAAGTAAGTAGTCCAGCCTTTGTGCCATGTAGTAGCACAGACTATGAGGGGTACATAGATGTCTTTATTTTGTTAGTCAGCACTTATGTAAACACTATTGGTTATGGGTTTAGCATGCTTAAAAGCTACTAGTATCTTTATATATTTTGAAAAGTAGGTGTGATGTAATTAAACAAGTTGTTTATTTGAATGGCTTATTTCTTTAGTTTCTAATGATATGGGCTGGAGTCCCTATGTGATTATGATATATTGTTGTGTGATAAGGTAACTGAGGGGACTAGAAAGGTCTAAGAGAAGGAGTAGGTTGATAATGATTATAAAAGTGCTTTTACAGGTGAAAAAATTTTAGAATGTCATCTAAGTAGTTATTGTGCTGCCTAATTTTTTGTAACATGTAAAGTGTCTATTAAATGGTTTTCTAGGCCTGTTATACCTCATATAAGAATATTTAAAGGATAAACTTAGAAATTAAGCAATATCTTATAAAGTTATAAAATAGTCTATAAGTGTTAAGGAGTGTAGACCTAGAGCAATTTTAGGATGGGTGACTTGGTAAGAAGCGTATTACTTGTTGGGTCTCTTAGGAAGTCTAGCAGGGGGTTTCATATGGATAGGTTGACAGGTCAACTAGGGATGGGTAGTAGCTGCTAGATACTTTAGTGTCAATTTTGTTTATCGATCCACTTATATTCTGACCCTAACCTGTATATGATAGTGTTGGATTTCTATACGGGTGTAGCTGTCCTTCATGTATCTCGAGGCCATAGCACAGGTCTATACTGGTGTAGTAGTCATTTAGGTCTAAAATGTGGACCACTATACAAGATAATCCTGATGTCCATAGGTGCTATGTTCTCATAAATATAGGCCGAGTAAAAATAGCTATGAGCATATAATTGTTGAAAATATAACATTTTATTTAGTTTCCTTAAATTTAATGGCATGAATGAAATATGCAGTTAAAATATAGTTAATTACAATATGAAGGGTATGTTAATGAGACTGTAAGTAGTATTAAATGTATTGATCACTTATGGGTGATTTATGAGATGAATAAATAATACTAAATGTTGGTTAAATATTATGAGAGTCAATATGTGTGATTTTATTTTTAAAGTTTAATTAGCATGTACAAACATATGATATAAGTTATTGTTAAATACAGTAATTATATCTAATGGTGAATGTGCTTAGATACCCTCTGATTAGACTATGAATATGATTATATGATTATATAGAATAATTATTTTGATTACACCACTGAGCAATACGCTTGGTGCATCACTTTTTTTGTGATGCACAGGTAAGAAGAGTAATTGAGCCACGCCTCGAGATATCCCAAGAATTAAGAAGACGGCTTCAATTTTGGTAAAATTGAAGATGTATTGGATTTATGTAATGTATAAACTTTAAGAGCTCGCACTCTTATGTTGGTTATGTATAATTTGAGGCTTAAGCCAAAGTATCTATTTAAATCATGGTTCTTGGTTATGGGTTTGTAATTATAATTCTAAATATGCTTTTAAATTATGTTTTGCATGCTTATCATCTTTTCCTAAGGTTAAGACTGTTTTGTTGAATTATTAATGAGTTGGAGAGATTGTAAGTATCATGGAGAAGTGGGAATGTATGCAATTGAGTATAAAAGTATTTTTTATAGGTTTAAAATTTTTTGGATAGTGCCTTGTACAGCCATTATGTTGCCGAAATTTTTTGATGAGGATTCTAAATTTTTAGACTCATAATATGTTGTTAAGTAGTTTTTAAACAAGTGAATTATGCTATATATGTATCATAATACAATACTTGATTTATAATGAAATATATATTTATAAAATAAGAAAAATAGAGAAAAGTTTTATGGTATAAGTGCAGAAGGGATTTAATATGTTGCACACCTTAGTCGTGTCACGCGACTGACTAGCAACCAAACCAGGTAAGGAGTGCCACATTATATGGTATTAGAGCACAATTTAGGTGTTCCTAGGTAGTATAAGAGTGTTATAGGGTCAAGTCTATACATAGCATAAATTTTATGATAATAAGGCTTATTAATTATTCTTTTACTTGTAGTTAAGATGAGTGCACCATGAGAGGGAGAAGAAGGTCAGGCGATTATGTTAGTAGGACAAGAGGTTGATCGTGGGGTATCCATGTTTGAGAGTGTTGCTAGATAGAAATCTCTCGTAGCTCAAGGTCCACTAGCATATGTACAAGAGATGTTAAAATTGTTGAGACATGCTACAACTGTTGCTCCACCTTTACTAGCTCCATAATAGCAAGAATTACCTTTGGCTCTTTAGAAGACTTATTTAGAGAGAGTGAAAAGAATGGGAACTAAGGATTTTAAAGGAAAAAGGGAAGTTGAATGAGACAGTTGAATATTAGTTAGATCACACTAAGAAGATTATAAAGTAGATGCGATGTGCACCAATAAAAAAAGTAATTTGTGCCACCTCCCTATTACAAAAAGAGGCTTTAAAATGGTGGGATGATATAATTGAGTATAAGATAGAGGAAAAATTGACATAGGATTTCTTCTTGGAGAAATTTTACAAGAAGTATATACCTGATGATTATTTGAAAGATAAAAGACAATAATTTATGGATCTTCAACAAGAGCAAAAATCTGTTGGAGAATATAAGATGGACTTTTCTATGCTTAGCCACTATGCTAAGAATACCATTACTATAGAAGTTGATAACACAAGTGGTTTGAGAAGGGATTGCATATTGATATCAAGTCTCAAGTGGTTCCCATGAAAATTAGAAATTTTAATTAGTTGGTTGCAATTTGCCGATAGATAGAAAAAATGCAAAATGAGTTAAATTTGAGGCTGAGATGATAGATAGAGTTAATTAAAGATTATGACTGTATAATTGATTATCATCCTAGAAAAAGCTAATGTTGTGGCTGATGCTTTAAGCATAAAGTTTTTAGCAACTATGAAAGCTTTGGATGTCAAATTATAGATTAGGCTTGATAAGGTGTTATTGGCTGAAATGCAAGTTAGGCTAAATTTGTTGTAGCAAGTAAAAGACAAGTAAAAAGATAATCACATGCTAATAAGTGTGATAAGTACCATTCAAGAGGGGAAGCTTACTGAATATGAGTTGAGAAATGATAGGTGCTTATATGTCCATGATATAGTTTGTGTTCCAGATAATAAGGAATTAAAGAAGCAAATTCTAGAAGAGGCTTATAATGCTCCCTATGCTATGTATTTGATTAGCACAAAAATGTATCAAGATTTAAAGTTATTGTATTGGTGTCCTAGAATGAAGAGAGATATATCAGAATATGTGACCAGATGCCTCATTTGTCAATAGGTGATGGAAAAATATCAGGTTCCATCTAGTTTGCTATGCCTTATTGCAATTCCTAAATGGAAATGAGATAAAGTCACTACGAATTTTGTAGTTGGCTTGCTTATAGTAAGAAATAAGCATGATTTAGTATGGGTAGTGATGGATTATCTTACAAAGATAGCTCATTTTATAATTGTGAGAAGGGATTAATCTCTAAAAAAGCTTGTTGAGTTATATGTTGATGAAGTTGTAACATTGCATGGAGTTCCTTCCTCTATTATATCTAATTGAGACCTACAATTTACTTTAAGGTTTTGGAGAAAACTTCATAATGCTTTAGGTACTTAATTAAGTTATAGTAAAACATTTCATCCACAAACTGACAAACAGTCAGAAAGAGTAATTTTGGTACTTTATCATACTTAAGTGAATTGATGTAGAAATATAAATATTATATGGTGCTTATGATAAGCATGTTTGTTAGGTACTTAAGGACATGCTAAGGAGTTGTGCAATTGAGTTTAAGGGTAGTTGGGATGACTATATTTCATTATTAGAGTTCACTTACAACAACAACCATCAAGCAAGTCTTAGAATATCTCCGTATGAGGCACTATATGAGAGGAAGTGCAGAACACCTCTACGTTGGAGTGAGCTTAGTGAAACTAAACTCATGGGACTAGATTTGAACAAGAATGTAGTAGAGAAGGTAAAATTAATCAGAGATAGATTAAAAGTAGGTTCTAATAGACAAAAGTCATATACTGATCTTTGGCAAAAAGATGTTGAATTTGAAGTAAGAGATAAAGTATTTTTAAAAGTATCACTATGGAAGAAGGTTGTACATTGTGGCAAGAAAGCAAAATTAAGTTTGAAGTTTATTAGTCTATATGAGGTGATTGAACATGTGGAACTAGTAGCCTACAGACTAGCATTGCCATTTGAACTTTAGTAGATTCGTGATGTTCTCCATGTCTATATGCTTAGAAGATACAAATCAGATATGACTCATGTTTTACCAATAGAAGAAGTTGAGGTTAGGATAGACTTATCTTATGAAGAAGAACCTAATAAAATCCTGGCTAGGGAGGTTAATGAATTAAGGAACAAAACCATTTTGCTTGTGAAAGTTACTTGGAAGCATCATGGCATGGAAGAAGCAACTTAGGAGTCAAAAGCTCAAATGCATAAGTAATATCCCCAATTATTTGAATCAGGTAATGTCAAGGATGACATTTATTTTAAAAGGGGAAGTCATGTAACAACCCGAAAAAAATAAAAAAAATTACCCAATTTTATGAATAATATTTTCTTGAGATAAATAGTACTCCTGAGGCTCGAAGTGTACTAGAGTTACTAGATAAAAGTATTAGTCATAAAATAATGTTGAGTAAAGTTTAAAATTAATCGAAGTTCATTTGATAGGTTAAAAATGGCAAGAAAAATTTTTTCAACTGTCTTATGAATAGTGAAAATGGCAAAGCTTAACCAAAAATAATTTTCAAAGTTGCTCAAAAATTTCTGAAAACTATATGACCTGATATTCAAAAATTCCACTAAGTCTAATATAACTAGAATCGAAATTTTCTAGGTTAGGAAGTATTTTTTTGAATTTCGAGAAGTGTAAAATTAACATTTTAATTGAATTTTCTTCTATTTTGAACCCTAATTTTTACAATATTTAGAGATTTAATTTATCTAATTTTTGGAAGTGGAATGATAGAAAAAGGACTTAAAATGAGAAAGAAATGAATTTTTGAAGGAATAAAAAAATAATAAATTTTCACCTATAAATACCCTTATAACTTTGACTTTTTGGTCAAAGTTACACGTTTCCTTCTCTCCCTAACTAAGTAGGAAACCCGATAGCCCCAAAGTAAGGTTTTTCCCATTTTTTCTTCTTTAATTCATGAAATTCAAGCAATAAATTCATAAAATAATTAAAGTAAATGAGTTTATAAGGATTTTAAATTATATATTTGGTTATATTTTGGAGAAAAATAAATGATTTTTCATGTTTTTAGGTTAAAGAGATAATGCCCATTTCTTGATAGGGTAGGATTTTTGAGAAAGCGATATTTTTATCATATTAAGTAGGTGTACAAGGGTCAAAAAAATGTGGTCATTTGAATTTTTCAAGTATTGTATGAATTTTTACGATTTTTCTAAAATAAAAAATGTAATGGTGTGACACACCCTATTGGACTACCTAAGAAATCCGACAGGTGATGCACTTCCTACTAGGTTACCCATCTTAGAATTACATAAGGTGTGCACTCCTTAACTTTTATAGGCTATTTTAAAACATTATCAAATAATGCTTAAGTTTTCAGTCAAACACTTAAACAAGTTCATATGTGGCATAATATTGCTAGAAAACCCATTTTACAGACATACTACATTTTATAGGAAATTAGGTAGCATAACAGCTACCTAGGTGACATACCAAAATTTTTTCACCTGTAAAAGCACTTCTAATATCAACAATATCATAATACCTCCTTCTAAACCCTTCTGGTCCCCTAGTTAACATCATCACACAACAATAAACACATCAGAATTAGACAGGCCTTTGGCCCACAATTATAAAAAATTATAAAAGCAAGCCATTCAAAAAGAACCAACTGTTTATGTACATCACACCTATCCTTTTTATATATAGACATAAGCAGCCTTTAAGCATGCTTAACCTATAACTTGTAGTGTTTACATGAGTGATGCTTAACAAAATAGAGGAAAAAAACTCTATATACTCTTAAAAATCTGTGCTACTATATTATACGATCTCCGAGGTTGGACTACTTATCCTTATAACTTGCGCACCAAAACACTAGTATACTGAGTATAAAACATAGTTAATATATTTAAAACATGTTATATGCAATGGTTCACATGCAATAATAATATGACAGTCAATATGCAGTTTGTGGATGCTATATTAGTTAATTTATGCAATCTATGGGATTTGCCATATTTTCCAAATAATTACCATAATGCCACTATGATAATTCAATTAAATATTTAGTAAATTACCATCAATTAGTTCTGCATATTAAATCAATGTAATTTAATATGCCTGACTTGATAGACTACACCTAAGGCATTAGACCAAGAGGGAACAAATAAGCTATGCAATGGCCCATAGTTTGGACCCTGACTACTACACCAGCCTAGTCTGATAGCATGGATCAGGTCACTTGAACCTTCTAACACTAGACAAAAGATAGCAGGGATTAGTCTATAGGCCTCCTAATATCTCAAACAAATCAACCACTAATCACATTATGGATAGCAGGGATTAGTCCGCAGACCTCTTAATATCCAAAAATCACAGCAAGAAACTGCAATGGATAACAGGAATTAGTCTATAGACCTCCAAAGGATAGTAAGGATCAATTTGTAGACCTTAGAATATCCAAAAAATCATAGTAAGTATCTAGCAACTGTTAATTCCTAAGTTGACCAGTCAACCTATCTAGGGGATGTCTAACTAATGGGCTATTTGACCTTATTTTATGTCTATTTATTTATTGATCATCATATTATAATATTTAAAAGTGAAAAATAGGCAATTATAAATTTTATTTTGATAGTCAAACTTTGACATGGACAATTATAGGTCATTTTTAGTCCTACCAGACAATTACGGGTCAATTTTTCTAAGTCATTTTAAGTCACCTCTATAGGCATAATTAAGTTCACATTAAGTCTACTATAAGCCATTATTTTAAACCCAATTATATCCATGTTCAAGGCCATTCATAGTGCATAAATTTTTAGGTCATTTTACTAGACAATTATAGGTCATTTTTATATTTTGTGTAAGCCATTATAGGTCCAAAATAGGTCTTTTTCATATCATTTTCCTATGCCAATTGCACCTATTTTCATTCATTATCACAGGCCTAAAGCCATACTCAATTACACTACTAAATGTCCTTAAAAGAGGCTTCAAACTCATGTCATATAAACCTCACAAAATGTTCATAATTTAGGTCACATTACAAGCCATTTAAAGTTTTATTTTGAGGTCAATTTTACCAAGTCATTTTAAGCCACTTTTAAGTCCCATTTTCAACTACACTTTAACCTTAAATGTCTTACCAACACTTATTCATTTTCATATCTCATTATGCACACATATTCACCTATCCTATGTGAAGTTCACATTACACAATTCATGCTAAGTATGCCATGCCATAACATGTTTATCATGCAAAATTTATCACACATACCTCTCCACTAATACTTGCCAATGGCCATATACATGCTTTCCTTCACATTCAATGACACATACATATATAATGCCATTATTTAGGCATGCATATACACACACCATAAACATATCATGCAAACCAAGCTATGGCATGCCTTGTACATGCCTCGACCATACCAAACACACATAGACACAAGCCTTTTTCACCAAATTCACTATATATACCTATAATGCCATCCTTAACATGCCAATTCCCATTTAATGTGTAATGTTAACTTGCCATACACCTAGCTTATATCTTAAGGCAACCTTTTAGCCAACTAAAGCATATTATCAACATTTCCATTTCTCACTATACACATGCACAATTCTTACATTTCTAAATTAAGCACACTACAAACCATCATTTTTCCACCTAATTCATGACATACACTTAAAACACACACACACTAACCTCTCGGCCAAAGTGAGGCCTTAACCATTTCTTTATTCTTTCCACTAATTCAACATATATATCATTTATTTAATATGGTATAAGCCTTAATGTAAACATAGCACACTATTACATACTCACTAAGCTCCAAAACCACAACTTCTATACAAGTTTTCTACACTAATTACTCATGAATTCTAGGTGGCATACTTCCAATACATTAAGTTCACATACCTTTCAAACAAGCAAGGCCTTCTCTACACTTTAATCTTGTGAATTCCCTTATTGCACCTGACTTTTCCTCATTCTCCTATGCGTGCCTCTTCCCCTTAAAAAATCCATAGAAAATTCTATAAGTCCCCAAATGAAAATCCATGAACATAAATACTATTAGAATGGCAAAATCCTCTAGGAAATAAAATAAAAAGGGAGGAAACACTTACATACACAAAGTTTGTTTCCAAGCACACTTTATGTACACTTAGGGACACTTTGAATTTTCTTAGGTTCTATAGACATCTATGACCTTCAAACCCTTTAAAGATCAATTTGAAACATATTAATAAGATTTTTAGTGTGAATTGGTGGCTAGTTTAAGCTTGAGAAGCCATGAAAATGAGGGAGTACAAGTGGAAATGGCATTAGGAATGAGAGGAAGAAGAAAAGGGAGAAAGGTGGAGGGTTAAGGTATTTATGCCAAGTGAAGGCTTAGGTGGCATAAAGAGGGTATATCTAGGGGCTGAGGTGGCTTGGGTGGGGACACATGTCACTCGAGCACCCTGAAAATGCTCGATTTCAGCAAAATCTTTAGGGTATTTTAAAAATTTACTTAAACCTCAAAAAATTAGCACATTTACTTTAAAAACTCTTCAATTAGTCCCATTTAGAGGCTCATAAAATTTCACGACCAAATTCCCTCGGTAGGAGAGTTAAATAACTGCCTTAGTTTATATGTAAAACCTAAAATTAGGAAAAGTTGCAAATGATCTCAGAATTTAAAAATTCCTATACCAATAGACTTAGGGGAATTTTTAACCTTCAGGCCATGGTATCTTTAGGTTTATCGGGCCACATCTAGGGTCATTCTTAGCTTGAATCCATCTGAGTCTATGACTCACTAGATTTTTGCTAAATCTTTAAATTAATTCATTTTTAAGCCCCTCAAAGTTTCATGACTAGTACAGCTTTGGCTCGGGCCTTGTCAAGGTGACTTGGCACTCCGAGCACACTTTTTGACCCGTAGAGGTACTGTTCACGGACCCTTAACTCATAGGTATTATAATTCTTCCCGTCTTAAGAAATTTTTTCCTTAAAATTATTTGAAGTAACCAGATGTGGTTATTGACTCTTTATCTCCTCATTGGGCTCTCATATGGCTTCTTCTACATTATGGTGCTTCTAGAGAACTTTAACCAGGGGAATGGTTTTATTTCTCAACTACTTCACTTCTCAAGCTAGAATCTATATCGGTTCTTCATTGTAACTTAAGTCTAGCTATACCTCAATATTCATCAATAGAACTACATAGGAAGGATCTGATCTATACCTTTTAAGCATTGAAACATGAAACACATCATGTATCTATTGTAACTCTGATGGCAAAGCTAGCCTATATGCTAGTGGTCCCACTCTCTTTGTAATCTCATATGGTTTGATAAATCTAGGACTCAGCTTTCCCTTTAATCTAAGCAATTTCTTCCATGGAGATACTTTCAAAAACACTCTATCACCCATTGTATATTCAATATCCCTCCGGCTCAAGTCAGCATAAGACTTCTGTCTATCAGTTATAACTTTCAATCTTTCCCTAATAACCTTAAGTTTTTCTTCTGCATCTCTGATTAGATCAACTCTTGAGATCTTCTTTTCCCTAACTTCACTCTAGCAAAATGGAGTTCTACATCTTTTGCCATATTGTAGAGATTATGTATTTTGACTTGGGATAAGAGTTGTTTAGTGGAGTTGCCACATAGCCTCTACACCAGAACCTCTAATCTTCTGTACAAAAAAGGTTCAAAATTTAGATCTTATTTATACCCCATTAATATGGCTTTCATTTTATATTGTAACATTTATCAGTCCTTTATCAAGCAAGCATACATTATATTTAAGCATCTATATCACCTTTACATGTATAAGAATAAATTGTAGTATTTAAAGATAAATAAACATATTGATATTTTCATACATCTAAAAATTAGGTAATTGATTAGTAGTGGTGTAACCTAACAATTACTAATAATTCCATAGGAATTGGCAGTAACTGTCTAACTCCTATCTCTAAGAGATTGGCCATTTTAAATACATTTTTTAATATGACTTTTGGTTTGGAAAATTCAAATAAGTTTTATTTTGAAAACACTGATTAATTATGTAGAAAATCATTTGATGTGAATGCTAGTCAATTGGCATGTAAAACATGTTCTTACAACCTAAAATAAATCAAAAGATATAATAAGTACAAAACCAGATGAAATAGAGTAAAGCACTTAGATTGTCCCATCTATATGTCAATTAGTCTGTGCAAACTCTATGTCACTTTGGTTAGTGTCTGTGCAGACTATTGCTTATAAAGGATATTATGTCTATTTGAACCTCTACTCCAAGGAGAAAAGTTACATGCATACAACTTAAAAGAAGAGGTTTAACAATACCAGATAAAAGATTCATATAAAATCATAAAGACAATAAGAAATAAATACATGTGAAACTAAAATTCAAAGTAGATGTCCGTGTGGACTACATTCCTCATGAGAGGGAGCCCGTACGGACTAAGCAACATAATAAACAAGGATGAAATAAGATTATCAGTATAGACTACATTCCTCTTAAGAGGGAGTTCGTATGGATTGTATAATAATTTTGATATTTTAACAACATGCATTTTAGAGAATGAGATAATTATACAACATGCTAACATTATAGATTAATATTAACAAGGTAAACAAGATATATTAAAGCATGTTATATAAGACAAATAAGACACTGTTACAGAACATAAGTTTATGCAGACTACATATCATACACGTATAAAAAAAGTAAGTCTGTATAGACATCCACATGTTTACAATTAAGTCTGTGCAATTAAAACAAAGATAATAGGATGAATATGATGTAATGACAGTTAATTGTGCAATATGAAATAACTTAAAATCATGACCTAATCCTATGATCAAAGTAGGGATTACATAGAATCACCTAACAAGCGATCAAACCTTAGAGATCATAGGTCCATCAAAATAACATCAATGTATATAGCAGAGACCTCAGATATTACCTTGTGAATAAACTCTTTAAGTAATAGCACAAAAGTGTAGGAGTATAAAAATAATTATTTTTAGTGAGGCTAATAAGACTAGAAGATCGTATCCTAGTTGGAGCACTCTCTTGGACTCACGAATGGGTTTCTTGGCAGTTGTGAATTTTATTCTCAACCTTTCCCTTTCTTCATACCCAAGAAAGATATTTATTGGCTTAGGTTTAAAAGTTTCCCATTGAAAGGAAGCATAATCCTAATAGGATTAGGAATTATAGTCCAAATAGGAAGATATTGCTTTTAGAAGATTTTACATCAGCAATTCTGTACAAACTTGTACGACTTAGTCCATGAGGACCTAGGTGATATACTTAATTTTTAGTCTATGGGCTTTGGGCTAGGTCTTGGCCCAAGATTGAGTTAGTCCATAAAAATATGAACTTAGACTTATTGGGCCGGACCATGTGCCTTAGGCTTGGTAAATTGATTGGGCTTGTACGGACCTAGGTGGATTTTGTCCATACAGATTTGCTTCCTAAGGGGCTTGTGCCATTGCTTAAGAGCATATCTCTAGTGATCATCATAGGCCAAAAAGGTGAGATGTCTACACATATGGTACCTCATAAGGCGTCATGCTCAAAATGGCTTGATGATTGTTGTTATAAGCAAATTTAGCTATGAATAGGTACTGGTCCCAACTGCCTTTAAATTCAATGGCACAGCTATACAACAGATCCTCAAGCATTTATATCACCCTTTCTAATTATCCATCTGTCTAAGGGTGAAAGGTTGTATTATAGGTCAACCTAATGCCTAATGCCTGATCCAATTTCCTCCAAAACCTAAAAGTGAAGCGAGGATCCGTATCTAAAATAATAGCCACAAATACACCATGAAGTTTGACAATCTCATCAATGTATAATTTGATCGATCTTTCCAGTAAGTAATCCATTCTGACTTGAATAAAGTGAGTTATTTTAGTTAATCTATCAATAATCACCCACAAAACATCACACTTATTCTTGGTCATAGGCAATCCTATTATAAAGTCCATTTTAACCTTTCCCCACTTTCATTCTGGTATTGCTATAGAATGCAGTAATCAAGAAAAAATCCTGATGCTTAACTTTTACCTGTTGGCATGTCAAACATTTAGCCATGTATTCTATTATATCTTTCTTCATACCTAACCGCCAATATTGACACTTCAAGTTTATATACCTCTTCACACTACTAAGGTGCATAGAATAAGGAGCTTTATATGCTTTCTTTAGTATCTATAACCTTAGGTCATTTATATTAGGTACACACAACCTGCCTTGATAATACAGACATCCATCCTCACTTAATTCAAATCTTGCTACCTTTCCCTCTTTAACTTTATTCATAATCTATCTCAACTCTTCATCCTTCACTTGAGCTTTCTTTATCTATTTCCTAAAATCCAATTTAATTTGAAGTTCAGCTCGAATAACATCTTCCCCTATATACTGTAGTCTAGCATTCATGGCCTTTAAGGTTATAATGAATTTCCTACTTAAAGCATCTAAATATATTAGCTTTCCTTAGGTGGTAGTTTATTAAATAATCATCATCTTTAATCAGCTTTAACCATCTTTTTTTCCTCAAGGTCAACTCCCTCTGAATCAAAAGATATTTCAAGCTCTTATAGTCTGTGTAAATTTAACACTTCTCACCATACAGATAATGCCTCTAAATTTTCAAAGCAAACACAATGGCAGCTAACTCCAAATCATGACTAGGGTAGTTCCTTTCATATGGTTTCAACTATATTGAAGCATAAGCTACCACTTTTCCTTCCTATATCAACATAAATCCCAATCCATTAAATGAGGCATCACTATACACAATAAAGTCCTTACCCTCTTTAGGTTGAATTAGGATAGGAGCTTTTGTCAACATTTTCTTTAACTTGTCAAAACTTTCTTAACATCTAGCATCCCACTCAAATTTCATATTCTTTCTGATCAATCTTGTTAAAGGTGCTGCAATCATAGAAAATCATTTCATAAATCTTCTATAGTACCTAGATAAACCTAGAAAATTCTATATCTCTATCACATTCCTTAGAGGTTCCCATTCTAATATTGCTCTGACCTTGCTATGGTCTACTCTAATACCCTTTGCTGACACTACATGTCTTAGAAAAGCCACTTCATTCAGTAAGAATTCAAATTACTTAACTTGGCAT
>CANXYI011791311.1:0-10257 GCA_948208565.1 Hura crepitans
TAGTTTTTATGAAATTTTAAGATTTTCTTGAGTTATGTAAGTATCATAGAAATGTATTAGCAATGCTATAGAGGTCATGTAGGTTATGTTAAAAGAATAAGACTTGATGTATCTTGTAATCAGTATGTGATCTAATTTAAAGTTTTACATGAATTGTACCCTTATTGATTTAGTATAGTAACAATATTCTAGGATGTAGTAAAGGATAGTTTAAGAATAGCATTAGTTCGAAAGTAATTGAGATGCATGTATAAACTTGTAATTTAGTGAATTTAGCCTAGTGGTGTGGTGATTTAGGGGATCAGGATGATCTATTGAGACTAATTATGTTGAGCAAGATGATAAAATTATAATTTTGACAAGTATAAATTCTTAGTTTTCACTATGGACAACCATGATGCTATCAAAATTCCGTTAGACTGGACAACTAGCTTGGATACTAGATCTATAACAACCTTTAATCAGTTGGGCATACTAGTTGGGTAATGGGTGTCACAAATTATATGGGTTTATTAAGCATAAAGAATATGAGAGAATGGAATGAATTAAGTAAAAACCAATGGGTAGCCGAAATGTTCATCTTAGGTATGTTTATGTGCATATTTACTTATTATGTAATTTTTATTGTTTCGTGCATTTATTTAATGTTGTGAGGATATAGCTTATGTGTAACATTTTAATCAAATATATGCCTTGAGTATGGAAGAAGAATAGGTTGAATAGAGTGAGGCATAAATTTGCTGAAATGAGATGTTTAAATGCCTTATAATGTGTAGTCTATGTAATGCTATGTGATGGAATGCATTAGGCCAAAATTGGTCACATGATCGTGCATGAAATTCATGTATTATGGATATGTAATTCAATTATTGCATGGCACATGAGTTATATACATGTGCTCTTTAGTGAGCGAACTCAGCCAAATGGTGTGATGGCCTATCATGAAAAATGACTTATGATCATGCTAAAGAGTAAGTTATAAGTGAATAAAGCATTATTTATGTATGTTTAGTAAAATTAACATATTATGTGTCTAGATGGTATTTGTTATCTATAGGTTCAACATTCTTGAATGTGATGTCTATGCCATGTCTTATAGTAGTAATACGATCTTAATAAACAAAAGTATGCTCAAATGGATAATAAGGACTACATAAGCAAATTAAGATAAAGTAAGGAGGTAAAAATTTAATAAATATAATTAATTTCTCATTTGTGAAAACAACCTAGTCATATAAGTTAACTAGTAAACTAGGGTTATTAGAGATGCTAGGGTACATTTGGGTCTTTTTATGTTGGCTAACGGACCTATGCTATTTATTAACCTTTGGTTTTATATTATATCAATCTTTAGGCTTATGTTTATATGTAATAGCCTTATACATACTATGTTAGTCTTTAGACTTACACTGCTATCGATCTACAAACCTATGTTATGTTCGGCCAAAAGGCTTATGTTATGACTAGTCTTTAGATTTATGTTGGTAAATGGCTTTCAGGTTACTTAGAGATTATACTGGTCGTCCACCCTGTTATCCATAGAATTTTTGTTTTCTTTGATATGGCCAGTTAATAAATTATTAAAAATAAGAATATATACACCAAGAAATTTTGTAAATTGTATATTTCAGATATTATCTATCATATCAAGATATGTTAGTCTTCATGTATATTTTTGCAACTGAACACTTATGATGTACATGCATACATCCAATATCATGTTGATGCAATATTCAATGTGCTGTAATGTCTCTGAGTAAATAACTATATATACATGAATGAATATAATTTAGCATGTTATATCAATTACACCACTAGGCTATTTCCTAGCACATCGTGTTTTCTTTTCAATGCATAGGTCTAAGAAGAATAGATTAAGCTAACAGCCTCGATGTGATAAGATCTACAAGAGAAGGCTTCTCCTTTTTGGTATATATATTTTATTATATATATTATTTATGTGATGTAAATGTAGAAGCACTCATATAATGTAAATTGAAGAAATGGGCCTATAATGTATTATTATGTATTTTAAAAGCTTTCAATGTTTTGTAACTATAATAAAAATGGTTTTAAAATTATTTACTTGTATGATATCTCTACATGAGGTTGAGCTTATGTTTTGTGATGTTGTATGATTTAAAGTGATTAGAGGATTACAGGAGCAGTGGATTAAGTTTGGATTTATATAAAAGTGTTTATTTTTAATACAGGTAATAATAAATAAAATTTAGGATAATGTCTGATCCAGTTGTTATGCTGCCAGATTTTCGACATGAGGATTCCCAAATTGATTTTCCAACTAAAATTGAAAAGTTTTTATAAACTTACATTTTCACAAATCAAGCATTTCAACAACAATAATTGTAAACACAATTTTAAAATGTTAGGGTATGGTAGTTCGGATATTATGCTTATGTGCATGCTCTATACTCAGGTCTGACGATCGCATTGGGTAGAGGGTGTCATAAGAATTGGTACTTGTATGAAAAGCATTTTTAATATTAACATATGTTTAACTACATTTTCATAATAAATATCATCTATTAGAGGCTTAGGCATCAAATTGGATAATTATAGGATCAAACATATCATTAACACAACTACTTAAAGTATACATACACTAATGCACACACATTCACCCACACATGCATCTTTTCTCTACTATTATAATGTTAGGGATGTAAAGTAATAGCCAACTCTCTATATGCAAACCATCACATTGATAACATGACCAATACTTTTAAATGTTAGGTCGTACCTTTGTGTTTTATAACTACAAGGACATTTTGAATGCATATCTAAGTTGTCCCCTTATATAATGACATTATTACACAGTTATGAACATGACTAATATGTGTGTGTATATATGCCCACATTATAAGTTACATTAAGTGATTTTTCTTAGATATCAAAATGTGTTGGTGTCTTAGCCAAGATTATGCCATTTAATTATCCTTTTCAGCATTCTCCTATAACTTGCATGATAGATAAAAAGCTTTGTCAATATTCGATCTTGAAAAAGACTGACATAATTACCTATCTAAATTATCTTAAGAGTAATATGAACACATACTTGATACTCATAATAAAATAACAATTTAACTATACTTATTTATCATAAGTATTCCTTTCTATTAATCTCAGAGGCATGTTATTATTGGTATAATTCTTGTCCTCTACCTTAACTTATTAAGCACACTCATGACAATTTCAAATTAATTTCATGCATATAAGAGTTTTATTCTTACTTGGCCTCCTATATTCCTTAACCTATCATATATATACAACATACTAATGACATATATACATTTAGTTATTCTTACTCGTCAAGTATCACCTCTCACTAGAAGAACTTCCTATGAATAATTATACTACAATGTTATATATATAACTATATCAAATTACCATTCATGAATCATAAATCTATAAATCTAATAACTTATGCATATTCAATGTAATGGCATATCTCATGATTCATTATATCTATATTATATTATAACTTATAAATCTTGTGACTATAACTCTAATGGCTTATATATATATATATATCAAGTCATATCATATGTTGTTGCTTTTTGTTTAATGTTGTTTTTGCTTGATATAATGCTTCTTAAATTTAGCATAAATAACATAAATACTCTTTGGTAACTCACCCCTAGAATAACCCTAAGGAAGGGTAAATAGGTTAAAAAATTATAAGATGAATATTGCTAACAAGGATGGGTTCACCTGTTACCTCGCCACCTTTGTACTATAAGCTAAAAAGTATTTATAGCCTTAGCCACTAACAACTATAGGTACTAAGCTGTCAACTATTACAAATCTGCATAAAATCCCTATTTGGAATGCTGAAGCTACCTTAACCTAGATTCTGTAAAGTTTACCACCGGCTCTAGGTCTTAAACTTAAATCCTTTAATTTTTAGTTAAGTTGGAAAATAGGCATAATGCATCCATCCTTTTTATGCTATTAAATCACGTATACTTAACTTCTTATATTTAATTCAAAAATGTCTCCATAATGGATAATAAATGTTTTGCTCATAATATAACAAATCCTAGTCTAAGGTAGTTTTTCTATTCATAAGACTAAGTTTGCTTGTTCCTGTTAATGAATTTCTTGTACAATCTATGTGTATTTCTCTCTAATTTTTCTAGTATAACTTTATTTGTTTATTAATAACTAATAATAAACTTCATGGTATGCAATAAGTAAAACTAAGGCATTAAAAAGGCTATTTACAAGTATAAAAGGTGCCCCAATCAATCATATGGCTGATATGATATATGCTTTATGGCCTTAAATGTATGATGTTACTCCTATATAAGTGTTCGTGTATGCAGGCATAATCACTATGATTCATAAGATATGCATTGTAGACTATACATAAATATGTTGCTTATACCTAAGTGTTTAAGAATGCAAATATGGTCATTATGATACCCAAGATATGAAATAAATGGGTTTGCCAGCATAATTGCCATAAAACAATTTACTAAGTTTAATTGCCAATAAAAAGTCTTCAATGATTAATTTCTTCAGTGAGATTAGGAGATAGGGAAGTACATTACATTTTATCCATTGTTATCTCAATAAACATAAAATATGCACCATTTCTTATGTTTGAGGACTCCCTTATATGCTTTTTAGAATAGCCAAAATTACATATTCAGTTTGCATATATAGTTCATGTTTCACTAATATAAGGATAAGATATCATGTTTATGCATCATCCCCCTATTGATTACTACCTATGCAAATTTATATTTTACCATATCCTTTCTCATACATATATAAGCAAGTGTAGGTAACTCATAAGAAAATGAAATGGATAAATATACAAAATGATAACTATGCAAGATGACATTCACATTTTATTCAAAGTATAATCTTTATATTAGAGACTAAGGGTTCTTACCTGTCTTTTGAGCATGAAAATAAAAGATGTTTTCAAATAAAGATGTCATTCATGCTAAGATTGATTAAACTTTCTCATATTAATAACTATGAATAATTATTGAATTAAATTCCCTTAAGCTTCTATTGAGTGTAACTTCCTTAGTGCTTATAACCATTATCTCTTCACGAAGACCTAGTTCAATAACTTGTATGGTTTAACACCACCTATTGCCATATATGTTCTAAGCATTTCTCTCTGTACAAATAAAATTTCCATTAGTTCCCTCCGTACACATATATATCGAATTCTTACTTATAGCAATAATGTATTTTGGGATTAAACTAAAGCACAATTACTAATTAAATATTAAACCCTTAAAGAAATGGGAAATATTGGAAGGATTACCTTAATATTTTATACCTTCTCATCTTTGCATTGGCCCCTAGAATGTTCTACTTCCATCTACTACTCTATAACCCACTTCCTTGCTCTTGCTTATAATTGAATCAATTCATTCCCTTTTGAAGCCTTTACTTCTTTTTCCATGTTCATTTGCACTCCAAAAATTAGTTCACATTCAATAGCGCCTTTTTCTCTAATGACCGCTATAATATTTTAATATCAAAATTCATATTTAGTTGTGCACCAACAATTTGTTATACCTATCTAGACTTCTCATTATAATTGTCTCTTATATACCTTTTTCACTCCTTACATTTTATGAACTATACATCCAACAAGTCTTTTCCTTATAATATCAAGTCAACCTTACCACCCTCATTTGTTAAAAAAGAAAGCTTTATTCTGTTAGTCATCAATTGCTACTGGATGGTAGCAGTTCCGCTTTAGAAGTGTAGCATTTCTCACACATCAATTCCACTCTCATATCCTTGCATACTAGCCCTTTATACACATTTATCATACCTTAAGGTACTAGCTCATTAGAAGTCTTATTATCCCTCTTAATGGTAGCTTCTACTTACAGTAATTTCTAAACTTTCCTTACTACATATCTCTAGCACCCATTGGTAGATTACATAACCTCAAGCCTACTATATTTCCATATGTCTAATCATGCCACCCATTTAATATTATTGCTACATCCATTAACATCTGTACATATAAAACATTACTCTAATTAGATGAATTTAGTTTTAAAGACATACCTAAATCAACCCCAACTTAGCCATAATAGAGTTCTATCCCCTAATAATCAGTTTTAACTATACTGAAATTGTAGTTGCTATATAAATTACACAAAATTACATATTAATTCCAACCATTCCTAACACTTCCTACTAATTCTTCCCACTAACTCACACAAAGCACTTTTGACCTAGCTTCCACAATAAATAGGAGAGATTTAATGGGAAGAAGGAAACTGTAAACTTATGTTTAGCTACTAAAAGTTTGCATCATTTATTGCTATTGATTCTTACTTGCCACCTTTTGATCCTTAATTTGCCCAATTTAGCATTCTAATGACTCAATTTTCTCACTTCCATTTCAACGCCACCCTTTTAGTACCCTGGTGTTAATAGCTTATAACAGGAATTATTTTTTTAGCTAGTGAAATTTGTTAGGTAATAATTACAACAGTGATAATGCCTAATTAACATAGTTAAATTTGGTTCTTTACCGTCACATAGTAACCATTTAATTTCAACTACCAATCAAGAAAAATGAAATTCAATACATAGTCTAACTTAATTCACTATCAGCTAATTGAAATCTAACACCATTCCCCAACTAGTAGCTCACCACCATCCTTTAACTTAAAATTTATCAAACAATAGCTACTTTGATTCCATTAAATCAATAAAGCCAAATTTGCTTTGACAAAAGCTAAAATCTATTCACATCTTCAAGAAAAACAACATTCAACAACCTCTCTATGCTACCATAAAAATTTTGTCCTTCTTTTAATTTGATTCTCCTTTTTTGTAAACTTTGAATTATTAAATGATACTCGGGTTCGCTACTATTTATCTAGCTAGTTTTTTATTATGGACCTTTCCTTTTAAATTCCTTTTCCTTTAGCTAAATTCAATTGATTAAATATGAAATTCAATATGTTAAAAGGTAATTCATTAGTTCTAACAACTTCACCTTACTTATTTTCTGGTCTCTCTTTCTCTCTTTCCTAACTCTAGGACTTTGTTATGGTTTTTTTATAAGGTATATGACACCATTTACCTGATTTGGTTACTAGACTCAAATAAAGAATGAACACACAAATGTGTTATTAAACTCATTACATGATTTCCCTTTTTAAAACATAATTAAATTATTCTTAACAAAAGCATCTATTTTACAAAAATATGGGTTCTAAAAAAATTCTTAAAACTAGTTACTTTTCATATTTAGAAATCCCCGTGTCAAAAGTTTGGTGGCATAATAGCTGTATTGGGATACTATCTTAAATGTGAATCATAACATGCACTGTGAAAAGCACTTCTATAAACTTTTTCTCATCCATTCACATCTGCTATGATCCTTTTGATCACCCTAAATCAATTATTAACACATTACCTCAAATATGTATTAATTACAATAGTATACAAACATCACACAACAAAAATCAACTTTAAAATAGGTTAAATGCCATTGAAATCCAAAAATAAACATTTTCATCTAACTTAGGTTGACATTCCCAAAATTACACCCATATGAGTGCTTTCTATCTATACATCATAAAACTTAGATATACATGTATAAAATATACCATTAAATCTTCCTCACTTGATAACTTGATGATTTGAGGCTTTCTTCTCAAATTGTCACCTTACCTATGCATCGCAAAAGTAGATGATGCACTAAGGAATAGCTTAATGGTGTAATCAATATAACTTGTGTAAATATGCCAAATTAATATTGTACATTAATATATGTAACATAAATATCCCAACTATTAAATGATATGCAACATGAAACATAACATGCATAGATGTGCTAACATCGCTTGAAACATGTACATCCTACATCATAACTATCATACATCATGTAAACATTTTTTATTCATTACTGCACATTTATTATGCCCATACTCAAGCAACAAAGACACTATGGATAATGGAGTACTAATGGACCACTATAGCCCTTAGAACCGTGTAGGCCCCACACTCATCGGACCTAAAGGTTAGAAAATATAGACCTGTAGATCATGCATCAGAACCAAAGGTTAGAAAACTAAGATTTGAAGATCAATGTATTAAACTCAAAGGTCAGGACATAATAATAACCTGAAGGTTCATGTATCATAACCTAAAGGCTATGGAGGTGCCAAAGTGCCTAGAGCTGTTATGACTCCTTACTGACAAGTCAACCTACCTAACTAGTCTACTTAATTGCATGTACTACTAAATAATTATATTTACTTTCACCTAATAAATATTGCTTAATATCACTTTTAATTAAATAGGTTTAGCCAACTAATAACTAAACTAGGAAAAAGTGTTATGATAAACTTCACACATCATTATGACATGCAACACCACATTACAATGCCATATTTTAAAGTTATCACATGCATATGCTTATGAACATATTACACCATTATTCCTTCATATTAAATTCATTACAATTTCTAATGACACCTTACTTGTCATTACATAATCACATAGCTTATAAGCTCATGCATAAAAATCATCATATTCATAAATATATCATTTACATATCATAAAGGCGCCTATCTCGTTACATGCATGTTGTGTACATAATGAACATGCAATAGGCACAATAATAAGGAATTCTACCACATAATGCTTATTATGCATCATCAATGCACTATGTCATGTATTACATCGATAAAGAATGCATTATCACATTATATATCATTTATGTCATCATATCACATAATATGCTCTAAACACATTATAGCTATATACAAAGTCACACAACCAAACCATCAAATGTAATTCACCATATTATTAATTTAATGCAAATGATTAGACATAACTACTAACATACCTAGCATGTATCATAAACACCATCTACATGACATAAGCCATTCGACCTCACTATTAAGGTAGGCTTACACTTACATTCACTTTTTTATTACACATACTAAATCATTCCTCATGATCATAAACATACAAAATAGCCATGCAAATTCTTGTCATACTTAACATAAAGCATTGACATATAGGATTACATCAAAAACTATAACTTAATTCATGTATATAACATGCATTTCTTCACATTGCAAAACTTATCTCACATAAACATGACCATCTAGCCATTCATATATCCAATTCATTTTTTCACATACATTTTATGCCAATTCACACATATATACATACATATTAGCCATTTTGCCATCATGCCCTCTAACATTACATAGCATTATAAATCACATCATACCTTATTTCTCATGTCCATATAGGCAATTATGCTCATTTACGGACATACTTCATACATAACACACATATGTGACACATACATGTATACATATTCTTATATAAAACCAATAGACATAGATGCATCATCAATTGGCCATTCAGCCATAATGCCATCCAAGCACTCAAAAGCTTGATTTTAAACAATCAATATCATGCATAATATCTAAATTGTCAAATAATACCATCCTTAAACATACATCATATCCATCATGTATAATTCCATTATACATACATATACATGCTTGTTAAATTACACCTTTTTTCAACACACATAAATTCTCATCATTTCAAAATCATAAATAATCTCAACCTACATCCATTTCATCATCAAACATAATTAAATGCCAATCATATGCCTAATTATTCATTTCACACATTATCAACCTTATTGACATATTATGAAAATTTAAGGCATAATTAATTTCTCAAAATTTATGTTGATTACATATACCAAGGGAGTTGAAATACACCATTGAGGACTTTTTACACCTTGTTCTTCCCTTTATCATGTATTTTATTGGTTTCCTCAAATATCCATTACATATTTAATATGTAAAAATACATTAAAAATCATATAGACACTAAAACAAAAAACTAAATACATAGACACAACTATGGGCACCTAAGCAACATTGGAAAATTATCATAACTTTAAAAAACTTGATCAATCTCGACTTACTATTTATCAAGAAGAATATTTAAGCTTTTCTATTGATTTTTCACACAATTCGAGGTGGAAATGATATCTAATGGTCATAAAGTGTAGACTCAGGTCTTAAACAAATGAAATCATGCAAAAATGAAGCTTAGAAGAGCAAAAATGGCTGCTCATTCCCTAAGAGTGGCATCGATTGCCTTTAGCTGATGGAAGATGACACTATTCTTCCTTTAACCAAAGTTTGACCGTTTATATAATTTCCTTATTCTTAGATTTCTTTAAATCGTTTCTAATAT
>CANXYI011791496.1:0-15893 GCA_948208565.1 Hura crepitans
TTGCCTCAATTCACCTCAAACCAAAATCACCCACATTCCCACAGATGTTAGGCATCACAAAGAAGTAAATTCCAATCAAGAAACTCAAGGAAACACAAGGAGAAGCAAGGAGAGTCACCCTCTATACCCCTACTGGATAGCCTCTATCAACCAAATGTTGAAGATTTTTGTCTCTTTACTAAAAGCTCTTTTTCTAGAAATTCCAATTCCCTCAAGTCCATAACATCCCAAAAAAAATTTAGGAAGAAGAATGATAAATTTTGGTGGAGGGATGAGGGAGATATGGCCAGAGAAAGTGGAAGATGGTGTTAAGTTTTTCTAGGTAGTCTGAACCAAGAAACTTTAGAGAATTCTTTCTCCCAACTAAACGCTTGTTTCCCTCTAATTCTTTTTCCCTCAGTTCACCAACAGGCTAACTTGAATTTACAAACTAGAATCACGAAATTAAGGTGGACAATGAAGGAGATATGGCTAATAGAAGAGGGAGAAGGTGTCTAGATTTTTTTCTAGGTAGCAAAGAGAACTTTTTTTATTGAATTTTTGCCACTTGTCCAGCCACTTAGACACTTGGCATGGCTCCTAAGCCAGCTAGTTTGGTACAGGTGGGTCTCGTGACCACCTTAACCATCCTAAAACGGCTCGATTTTTGGTAGAACTTTAGAAATTCACCAAAATTCACACGGACCTCAAAAAATTATACTGTTTACTTTAAAATTCATATTTAATCCCTCTACCTGCTCATAAATTTTTGCGACAAAATTCCATTAATAGGGCAATTTTTCATACTGCCTCGATTTGTATGCTAATCTAAAAAATTATGAGAATTTGCAAACGATTTCGAAATCCAAAAATTCTTTCACCAATGGACTCAATGGAATTTTGAGCTTCAGGGTCTACTATTTTCAGGTCCATCCGAGTACATCCTGAGTCAATTTTAGCTTGTAAAATTTTTTTTATTGCATCGAGGGGTAGCTTACAATCCAAAATAAATTGTTAGTTCTACTAAAATTTTAAATTTTGCTATTTTAAAGCCCTTCAAAGTTTTATGACTAGTGTCTTTGCCTCGATTTATGTGCAAGTGACCCAACACCCTAGGCACACTCCTCAGACCTAGTGGCACTGTTCACAGAGCCTCGGAACACGGGCATCACACAGTGGCAATGGACTATTTGAAATATTTAAGTATCAAGTTGTGTCGATCCCAAGATTATCTGAGCTAAAATTGAATCTGAAACTAGGTCACTATTCATGTGACATTGCTGTAAAAAAATTTTTTGCATTTTTAACCATCCCAACGACTTTAGATTAACTTCAATTTTTGTCCACAATTATTTTATGATTAATACTTCTTGTTGGTCTAATTAGTGTGACTCAAGTTTCAAGAAACACTATTCATCTTAGGAAGTACTATTCATAAAAATCGAGATTTTAAGATGTTACACAATAGGCTCGAATCATGTTCGAAGTTACTAATAGTTTTGGTTCATCTTAAACCTTGGTTGGACATTAGAGTGATGTTTAAATGTAATTAAATACTTCTCTATTAACATTAGTTTAGATAGTATATCTACAGTGAAGTGTCAAGGGATTTTGTAAGCAAGTGGGAGCACAGTAGTTCAATATTGAATGGATAAGAGGTGTATGCTGAGGAAGTTATGCATTTGGAATGGTAGAGGATCTTGATATATTCCGTATACTTATCCAATTCTCCTCGATACATGGGTAACTCTTCATGACATGATTTATACAAAGCTTGGTTTATGCATTATAGTCTTACATGCACTAGCATCTGTAAATGCATACACATATCATTTTATTATTGTCATCATTATCATTATCATTATCAACATATATGTCATGCACGTATAAAAGGTATTGTAAGTGAGTAGAAGCATAGCAGTTCAATATTGAATGGATAAAAGGTATGTGCTAAGGAAGTTACGCATTTGGAACAGTGGAGGATCTTGATATATTTCGTATACCTATCAAATTCTCCTCGATATTATGGGTAACTCTTCATGACATGATTTATACAAGGCTTGGTTTATGCATTATAGTTATACATGCACTGGCATATACAAATGCATACACATATCATATTATCATCGTTATCATTATCATTATTATTATCAACATATATGTCATGTACGTATAAAAGGTTACAGTAGTTTGATATTGAATGGATAAAAGGTATGTTCTGAGGAAGCTATGCATTTGGAATGATGGAGGATCTTAATATTGTGACACCCCTTACCTGGTCCAGACGCCAGTCAGTCGCTAAACCCAACGAAGGTGTGCATGCATATTGAGATATCCAAACTCACTTATTTCATTAATTGATATAAAATATCCTTATTAAAACATTATGTATGAAAATATGGGTTTACAAAAACTTTTTCAAATAATGTTACATATTCAAAAATTGGGAATCCTCATACCAAAATTTCGGCAGTATAACGGCTGTACTAGGCACTATCCCAAATTTTAAATAGTAACCTGCATATGAAAAATACACTTCTATAATCAATTCACACACTTTCATAACTCCATATGATCCTCTGATCACTCCAACAACACAAACACAAGATATCTCAAATCTCAGGAAGAGATATCATATAGTACAACACACAATTAAATAGTTTAATAAGGTTTACAAACTTAAAATCCAAAAAGTAACATTTAATTACAACCTTAGGCCCATTCCCTTACAAAACACATTTGAGTGCTGCCTATACATCGCAACTATTTTACATAAATAATTTTTACTAAAAGAATAGCCTTCTTTTGATAATTCTTGATGTCTCGAGGCTTTAAGAATCAAAAAGTCTTCTTACCTATGCATCATAAACAAATGACGCGCTAAGCAAATGCTTAGTGGTTTAATCAGAATAACATGTCCTAATTATGCATTTAACATAATATAGGTATATGCCATTCATTTACATGCATAACTAATTTACATGATGCATAATATTCATGCAAATGGTGATATGCCATATTATTGACCAATTGTTGTACATCATGCACAATTATATACATTTCACTCATATGTGGTAAGCGAGCAATTAAAATCAACCAATGGACAAATTTTGCCATTATAAACTCATACATGTATTTAACTTCCTTATTGACTATCATGTTATACATTGTAAGTCCATTTAGTTGATTACATTATTAACTTAACTTAAGCCCATGGGGATAACCCCAAAACTATGGATAACGGGATCATAAATTATGCAATGGCCTATATTTTGGACCTTATAGCTGCTACACTAGCATAAATAAGATTGTGCAGTGCCCATTCAGATTTGCACGACTGCACCTATATATGCTGATGCGGTGGCCCTTACCGAACCTTATGGTGGCTTCACTCATATAAATCTGAAAATCTTAGCACAAATCCACAACTAAGACTAAAAGTGAACCCTTGGATCATAATTTAGGATGGAAGTGCCCTAGCAGCTACTATATCCCCTAATTGACCGACCAGCTATCTATTCCTTGGTTGTTGCATCTCATGGGATAAAAATTGTTATGTTTAGTTTCACCTCATTAAATAAGCTTGCATAGCTTTCAACTTACTTATTTTAGCCATCAAATGACTAAAACTACTTAATTTCATTGAAAATGTCATTTTTAGCAATCATGCTCATTTTAACATACATTATGCCATATTTGTGCCATATGCACAACAATTCACCATTTCCATCTCATTCATGGAATTTCAACATGTATTATACATGAATACATTTATTTGAGGCCATAAATCCATTTAGAACACTTTATGCCTTTATGTTCATCAAATTTCACATTATATGGCATAACTTGTTTTAAAGAACTCTTTAGAGCTTATCTCGGGTTTTAGGATATGTTTTGGTTATAAACCTTATTTCTTCATGATAATAATCATATTTATAATCAATATAATGAGTGAAACATGTCTACATTTCAATATTCACAATTTATAAGTCATATGCATATGCACTCTTACAAGCCATTTGGCCATACATGCTCACATAGGCATAATTCATCTTCATTCAAGCTACATAGCCATATTCCATAACATATACATACATATTTAAAGCTTAAGATATCAAAACTTATAAGCCTTCATGCCCATTAGGAGTTTCAGCCATAAAGCCATGCTTGCCCTTTCATTATTTATTTTCACTTTATCATGCTTCTTAAGTACGCTTTTTATGACCGTTGTTCATTTTTACACAAATTTCTTATTATTCATGTTCTATGGTTATAAATACATATGTACATGTAGGGTATTTCATTTTTATGCTCTATTACCAATTATACTAGTTACTCCTCTTGTTAGTCACCATTTAGTCTTACTAATGCCAAATAGCACTTAAAGGTATGCACTTCCTTTTTGGCACCTTGACATTCAGCCATTACCCCCAAAAATGATCATAGTTAGCACATTCAACTTGTAGATTATGCCAACATAATTACATGCATGATCACATAAAACTTATTCACATAAACATAATTAAAGGCATTTTTACATATTATGTACATGTAACATAAGGAATGCACATATTGAGCATTTTACATTCCTCATGCATTATCTTGCTTTCATTCACTCATAATTATGTCAAATAAATGAATTAACCCCAATTTAGGCTTATTCAACCTTAATTACTAGATTAAGCCATTTAAGCCTCATTATGTTCAATTTTAAGCATATTATGTCACAATATGCACATAATACATATTCACTTGCTCAAAATAAATTATCATCATGTCAAACACTTTGAAATACATATTATGAGCCAAACAACCTATTAAATACATCAAATTTATGGCACTACACAAACATGGGCATTTATTACACCATATACATAATATGGACATTTAGTGTTTCTAATTGAAATTGCACATTCCATTTTGATTACACATATCGAGGTGGTCGAGAAGGAACCCCGAGGCCCATTTATACCTTCAATTTTCCTTTATCACAGTTCGGTTCAAAAACCCCTAACATAAATCGAAAAATACTTTGAAAATTTGTAATAAATAAACCAATACATCAAAAATCAATCTAAAACCATAAAATGTCTCTTGGGCACCCCTACAACCTAGTAAAAATAATGGAAGTCAAAAATTATTATCCAAACCAAAGTGGATTACTATTCACAATATCAAAAATCCATAATTTCGAGCAATCCCTTTCGATTTTTCCACTTTCTAGAGGTGTAAAAAGGTGTAAAGGTTACATGGGATCATTTTAATGGAGAGGTTTGAGCTTTAATAGAGGAAAGCAAGAAAAATAGAGGAGAGGAGGAGAGCATGCCATCAGTTCAAGAAAGAGAGAGGAAAGGGAGATGTGTTTTTAGAAATGTTGACTTTTTGAGTTAACATTTAACTATTTATATACCTCTCAAAAAAATCTTTATTTTTATGCATTTTTCTCCCATTTTTCCTTCTTTTTCCATACCCAATTAATAGCCATTTTTATTTAATAAATCCACTTTTATTATGCCCCACATGCCTCCAAAAATCGAAGCTCAAAAAATGAAGAAAATCAATTAAATACGTTATTTTTAATGTTACCCAATTTTCGAATATTACTTTTTGATATCTAAAAATTTCGATTCTAATGCTATTAGGCTCGTTAGAATTTTAAGTATCAAGTTGTATATATTTCATAATTTTCTAAGCTACTTTGAAAATAATTTACGGTTCAGCTTTACCTTGATCACTATTCTCAATACATTGTCGTAAAAACTTTTTTAGCATTTTTAACCACTCTAATGACTTCTGATTGATCTCAAACTTTATCCAAAATTATTTTATGATTAATACTTTCATCCGGTGACTTCAGTGCATCTCGGGTTTAGGGAACACTATTCATCCCGAGAAAAGTACTATTCATAAATGTTAGGATTTTCGGGCTGTTACAGGTATATTCTGTATACCTATCAAAGTCTCCTCGATATTATGGGCAACTCTTCATGACATGATTTACACTAGGCTTGGTTTATGCATTATAGTCATACATGCACTAGCATCTGCAAATGCATACATATATCATATTATCATCGTCATCATTATCATTATCAATATACATGTCAAACATGCATAAACCACTACCTTATTTACATATGCATACACCCTAATTGAATAGGAGGTTTGACAGGGTATATACATGAAGTATTCAATTATAAATATAAACCAATATGGAAGTAATTAAGTCTGAGATGCATATATATAAACAAGAGCTAGATAAAATAGAACGGGCATACATGTAGATAGAAATGGTTTATGTGTGTGTGTGTGTAGAAGCATGATGAAGCGATCATAAAAAGGAGTTGTATAGATTAATAAGAATCCATATCAAGAACCTAATCGGTGGAAGGTTTAAAGATTTAATTGATCAATACAAAAAGGAATAGAAGATGTCAAGACATGGTAATAGTCTCATCAAGTTAAAGTCGTGCTTCCTCCAATTTCAAGGATGGAATTACTTAAGTGGAGAAGAATTTTAACCCCTAATTTTTTATATATAAAAGAAAAGGGAATATTATATCAAAGGGGAGATTATAGAACTCTGTTTATTTTAGTAATTTGAGACTAAGTAGCATTTTTGCCATAAGGGCATTTCAAGACATGATAAACTAATGGAAATTGATGTACAAATCCACTATTTGATTAACAATAATAAAATATGCTAAATTGGGATTTAATGTGAAGATTAATGCTAAATGTGTAACACCCCCTGCCTATTCCCGAAGGAACCAGACAAGGAATACTACTTCCCACTGGTCACCCATCCTTAGATTTCCATAGGCCTCATTCATTTAACACTAATGGCATTATTTATTTTATCTATCCATTTAGGTGGTTTCTTTCTTGTTCTCATAAAACCTTTTTATATTGACTATTTTCACATGACAAAAATATATTTTATGCCCATTGTTCATTTTATAGAAATTTGGGCAGCATAATAGCTACCTGAGTAACAATCTCCAAAATATATCCTTCAAAAACACTCCTAAAAATCATAGTCAACTTTTCCCCATCTCCTGGACCCTTCTAGTCCCCCAATATCAGGTATCATCACATCATAAAATACAATTATCAACACACAGCATAAGGCCTTAGGCCCACAATAATTAAAAAGAACATATCATTATATTATCCCACATACTCTGTATTACATCGTCATATAATTTACATGTGTTCAATAGCTACACTACTAAGCCCAACCCCATATATATACATGAGTGCCAACTAAAAGTCATCAAAAGTGTAAAATTATACCCTCAAAATATCTATCTACTACACTACAAATAGCTACACTATCAACTACCTGCGCATCAAAATACCGATACACTAAGCATATAACTCAATGGTGAGTTTAATGCAATAAAAGCATGTCATCCGTATATACATGCAACATACAAATTATGGGTCATAATACAACATACAAAGCAATTTCATGAAAAATAATAGTAATTTATTCATTTGACTCCTTATTTTAATTCCTAGTGTCATTGCATTATTAAATTTCCAAGTTTCCATTTCATAAATATTATCGGTATTTAATATCACCTGTTCCAACCTACCATTAATTTTATTATTTATCTTTATAGTCAGGCCCGTACTAGATAGACGACGCTTTAAGGCACTAAATAAAATGGGAAATCCAGACTATGTAATAGCCCACATTTTGGATCTCGATAGCTGCACCTACCTAATACAGTGGGCCCATCTCAAAAGTGCAGTGGCCTATCTTAAGACCTCGATAGCTCACCTACCATACATAGTGCAGTGGCCCATATCTCGAACTGCCATGGCTGCACCCACATAGTGCAGTGGCCAACATTATGACCTCAACAGCTACACCCGCCATCGTAATCATCTGAATAATAACCTCGAAGGCACAATATCTCTAGCAGCTGCTAATCCCTAATTGACCGATCAACCCATCTAATGGATGTCTAACTAATGGGCCAACTCTTTTATTATTTGCTATTTCGTTACAAATCACTTGGTTATTATTCATTTATCCACATGACATGATTTTAGGTAAACTTTGCAAGTTCACTTTTTATTAGACAGTTATAGGTTATTTAACGTAACATGCACTATTCATTTGGTCATAATTCACTAATCCTTTGGTCTTATCCTCATACTTCTCATGGCCTCATGCCAGAACTAATAAGACAATACCTTATCATCAATAGATAATGGCACGGTAACACCAACCTCATAAAGCACTGCTCATCTTCATCTTTGATGACCACCACAATCACAGCCGCAGATCCCATCATTTTATCCTACCTTACTTCCTCAACCATCTATAGAGAACCTTTGCCATCACCTTCACCCGCTCAATTTATTTCCCTTCTTTACCATCTGCTCTCTCCTTTTATAGTCCAAATTCATTCTTCCATTGAAAACAAAATAAGAAAAAATGATTCAACTAACTTTTACACTAATAAATTAATTAATGATAAATTTGAACAAAATCAATAAATAGCTATAACCCATCCCTAAAGTCATTGGGACCATACAAAGAATCATCTATTTGTAAAAAGAATTTTAAATTTTCATTTGCAAAATATGTTCAAGCACCAACAATTATATAAAAAGATTGCTAGCATTCAATTGAATCAATGGCTAGCGCTTAAAGCTACAATTGTGCATTTTCACTTAGGCTTGTAAATCTGTTACTTTTTAATTTGTCAAGCACAGAAAGTTTAAAATTCTTATGAGTATCTATGAACCAATTTAGAATAACTATTATTTAGATGAAATTATTTCAAGCACACATCTATAAACCAAACCATCCTTTTTTTTATTCAAATCTAACCAGAAATATGCAACCCAAATTTAATAAGAAGTAGAGCAAAACCACTTTTGTAATATTAGCAAAAATCTCAATCATGCCTCTTTAAAAACAAATATTAGAAACTAATAGGTTTTTCCTCATTAAAGACTTGCCGCCACCATTCAACACTTATATCACTGCAATTGTCTCCACCCTTCACCACTTCCATCATTGCAATCATCTCCACCCTCCATAAACAGATGTCCATTCACTTTATTGGTTATCGAGAATCATCTCATGCCTAATACACGTTTTCACTCCTTGCCCCATTGCTATCCTCACTTGTAATGCTTTCTGCTCTTGGGGGAGGGACAGACACATTAATCTTTTTTTTTTAATTTCTCACGAGTGATCTTATCACGTTTAACTTGCTAACCGATGATAAAACATCAATCAGACGGTGCATATCGTATACTTTCCATATGCTACGAATGAAAAGGCATCCCATTCACATGATGCTTTTTTTAAAAAAAAAAAGAAAAAAATAATATTTTTTTGTTAACTAAAAGCACATTATGTATATTTAATATGATTGAACATATCAAATCACTATCTACATGTTATGTCACAGGTGTAATTTTTGTATAGAATATGGTTGGAATGGACAAAGATTAGTTAGTTAAAGAAAAACACATGTATATCTAGATCCATATAAAGGATGAGACCATCTCCACCATGAGGAGAATACCTTATGGACCTAAGAGCTAGAATCGATATGGTGTCCGTCATTCTATGAAACCCGTTTCATTTTAATTGATTTTACTCTTGAATTAAAAATTTACAATTATCGTTATGAGTTTAAGTCCAAAATTGAATTATATTGTGCTTCTCTCTCTTTTTTTTTTTTTTGTATTTCTTTTTTTTTTAACTAGTATAAAAAGTATAACTAAATGAGAAATATGATAGCTAGAGCCAAAAGAAAATAGTGGATGACCTGCACGTGCAACAACCTAAGACGTTTGAGCTGCTTTTAAGAATGTCTCCTCTACGATGCAAAGATAATTTCGTGTGACCAAAGCAAAAGGCCACCCAACATTTGCAATTCTCTCGAAGCCTCAAAGCAGTCAACGAGAGAGAGACAGGGAGTTGACCGGGTGTCTTGTGGGTGAACCACCAGCAAAGCTCTCACACGCTCTATAGCGTTGAATTCTTTAATAAAATCATGCACCTTTGATGGCCAATTTTTATCTTTCTCTTATATTAACCAACGCAATTTGTCAATCCTATCTCCTTATATAAGAATTAACCACTCCCCATTTCTTTTCTCACTTTCACTTGTTTTCATTTCTTTATTTCCCTTAGCTAATACCTATCCATAACTCTGCCTATAATAGAAGTTCTCTTTCTACTTCTTCCTTTTATTCTACTTTCCTTTATTATAAATCATCATTTTTTTTTCTACTAGACTTTAGCCTTGCTACTAGCATTTCCTCCTTGTTTCCCCTAAAAGAAAACTCAAATCCGGCATAAAAATGGGCAGGATTCCATGTTGTGAAAAGGATAATGTGAAAAGGGGACAATGGACACCCGAAGAAGACAATAAACTCTCTTCTTATATTGCCCAACATGGTACCCGCAACTGGCGGCTCATTCCCAAGAATGCTGGTTTGTGTTATGTCGAACCATATATGCTTGTTATATATAAGGAACACTTTAGTTAATGCTTATCTTTCCATTTCCATGTTTTAAGGTCTCCAGAGATGCGGGAAGAGCTGCAGGTTGCGATGGACTAATTATCTCCGCCCTGATCTCAAGCATGGTCAATTTTCTGATGCTGAAGAACAAACCATTGTCAAGCTTCATTCTGTTGTTGGGAACCGGTACACAAATTATGCCTAATTTGCCTTAATAGCATCTAACTCAGATTAATCTCTCAATTTTCCTACTTATGACTATTTCCCATTTACGAAATTGCATCCCAGATGGTCCTTGATCGCAGCCCAGCTTCCTGGCAGAACTGATAATGACGTTAAGAATCATTGGAATACAAAACTTAAGAAGAAACTTTCCGGTATGGGCATTGATCCCGTCACTCACAAGCCCTTCTCACACCTCATGGCTGAAATTGCCACCACACTGGCACCACCGCAGGTGGCTCACCTTGCAGAAGCAGCACTTGGTTGCTTTAAGGATGAAATGCTTCATCTTCTCACTAAAAAGCGCATCGACTTTCAACTGCAACAACCAAACTCAAATGCGACACCAGGAAACACCTCTTCGCCTTACATTGTCCGTAAACACGATGATAATGAAGACACAATTGAGAAAATCAAACTCGGATTATCCAGGGCCATGCAAGAACCTGGAACGCTACCCCCGAACAAGACCTGGGACTCTGCTGGTGCAATATCCACGAATTTTGCAGGGGAATGCAGTGGTTTCCCGGCATCAATGACAAGTTTTCAATGTGGCCCATCTTTTGGTAATGAAGGGGCTGTCTCCCCCTGGAGCCAAAGTATGTGCACTGGAAGCACATGCACAGCAGGGGATCAACAAGGTCGGTTGCATGAAAAGCTAGAAGATGAAAATGGCGACGAATCTGAAGGTAGAAAAGAGATGCGAAATTCCTCGAGCATATTCAACACAGATTGTGTATTATGGGATTTACCATCCGATGATTTAATGAATCCTATAGTTTAAGAGAGTAAGCACCAAATAGGAGGTTAAAAACAAGGGCGGCTCACTTAGCTAATAACAATAAAGTTCTCATGCGAATTATTAATGAAGAAATGTAATAAACTTCATTTCTAAATTATACAACATTTATTACACTGTTTCCTTCCTATCTTCCACTCACGTACTTGCTCTCTCATTGAGTTCCTATAGTATCTTCTCTCCTCCTAGAAGAATAACACATTATCAAGCAAAATATGACGATGAAGAGGATGTATCAGCGAGAACCTGCAAATGCCAACCAAAATGAAAACTTATTGAAAGTTTCAGCATGATCTAAACCCCAAAAACATACTGAAATGCTACCTCAAGTTGCTCTTCGGTAAATGAATCTTTCTGGACATTCCATGTGTCTGCGTGAGTCCTTCTGAACTCAGCAACAGCCTTTGTAACTGTAGTTTTCACTGGTGATGGCTCCCCACCAAAACGAGCCAGTAAAGTAACATGCTCAGGCAACCACCTGAAAGGAAACGTGCATAATGTGCAGAATACCAAGAAACCAATATCATACTGCAATCAATAAACAGTCAGAGCTCTCCATTCTGTTAGAAAGCAACAAAAAAGGTTTCACATTCACATCATGACAGCAACATCTGATCAACTGTTCCAAAATCGGACACTTAAAAGGACTAAGAGCTTTTATTTGAAATACGTTCTCCATTATATTTAAAGAATACAAAGCCAGTAAAACAATGAATCAAGATGCAATTGTTGTTTTTGTGAGTATCTAACCAACCCACACGTGCCACACTTTATTTTCCCACCTACTTGTTTCACAAATAATCTATAAATCATTTTATGAGGGCCAGTTGGCCAGTTGAAAATTTAAATGCTCCAGCTATGCGCACAGCTAAATTTCACACAAATACCAAAGAATCAAACTATTTCAAGGGGAAGCAATGGATGGAAAAGTATAATTCTACTGTTTGGTTGGATGAATGAATTACAAATGAAGGATGTTTTTCTTTTCCTCTTCACCAGCCACAAAGAAATGACTATTCCAATTCGAAAGCATCAAGAAAGAGGATCAGTAAAACTTTAACTTACCTTTTTCACCCTGCAATATTTCTAATCTGAATTTTCTTTATTTGACTTACTGCATTAAAAAAAGGGGTATCCCATCCTTCCTTTCCCTCTGTTACCAAACAACACCAAGAAACATTATCATCCTTCCATCTCCTCATTTGTTTTTCCATCCATCCTCGTATTCATCCTTCTATCCAAAAATTACACCAAAGCTGGTTCCAAGTTAACTTCTACCCTTGCGATACTTGAATTTGAGTTTGTCTCAATTTGACTTAATTGTCAATGCACTGGATCTCCTAAATTATTTGTTTCATTTCTGCTGACTTATTGTCCTAATTAGATAGGAATTCATAATTTCCTAGTTAGAAAGAATCCTTATTTTTATCAGATCTTTATTCAAATAGACAGTAAGTAATTAATAAAACAAGTCAAAATTTCCAACAGCAAGTGTGAGTAAGACAACTCTGTCTAATGAGTTCAACAGTGCACCACTCCCTTTAACAAGTTAAAAATTTTAAGTGAACACAAGCAAGTCGAGGAACAAGAACAAGGGTGAAGACCGTATATTGGACTTGATTTTCCAAAAAATCACCTTTGTGATACAATTCATTTCTCGTGTTCATAACAATTTAGTAGCAAAGCCTACCACAATGAGCAATTAGATCATATCATTATTGCAAGACGAACGCGCGGTTATTTAACCCATGGTAGAATCTAGGGTTTCTTCAAGTGAATCATCTAGACAATCAGTTCCAACAGATCACTTCGCAATTTCAGGCCCAATTACAACATATAATGGCTGGGCTGAATAAATTAATAACTGAAGAAGATGAGACAAGCCTGCCTCGCTTCCGAGCAAAGCCGCAATTCAACCAATCAATGGAGCAGCGTGCCACCTTTGCCACCAACTAGGATGGTTCTGCAAGCCAACGAGGTTGTTACCAGTAAGTTTGGATTTCCCTACTTCCAGCATTTCTGGAGACCCCTTAATTTGGTTACAGTGTGAACAGTTCTTTGAGAATCAGCATACAAATGAAACAGACAAGGTTGGTTGGGCAGCCTTTCATATGTTGAGATGGACACAGCTTGGTACTACCAACTAAAATCAGAAAGGCACACCATAATTTGGGCTGAGTTCAGAAACTGTTGCTCCATCTGATTTGGCCCTCTGAAAGTCAGCAATCCCTTGGTAAGTTGGTCAGCTTAAAGCAGACAGGATCAGTAGCAGCCTACTAATGACATTTTCAAGAAAGGTTAGCACAAGCTAGTCAGTATATTAGAGCTGACCAGCATGTCAGGCTGTTCATAGCTGGATTGGATGATTCCATTAGACTTAGACGAGACATCCAAATGCATAAACCTATTAATTTGGGAATGGCTATGTGCCTCACTAGGGCCTTTGAACAGAAGTTGCAAGTATTACAAGTACGAGCACCAGGTACTGAACAATTTCTGCACCAGCCCCTTCATAGAAAAATTGAGCAGAAGAGTTATACTACAACCATATAGCAACTACCGATGTAAAAACCCTTTTTTGCTTGAGAAGGGGGATTGTGAGGCTGGCCCAACTACTCATGCAGAATTTACTCATCCAGAATTTGGTTAGGTCGTAGGAGCTTGAGGACTTGCTCTATTTTTAAGGGGAGTAATGTAATCGTTATGGAAATATTTGCAGATATTCAGGCAGTTTGGTAGTCACAATAGGATTCCTAAGTTATTGGTATGATTCCTGACTTATTTCTTCTCTAATCAGAGAGGAATTCATAGTTTCCTGGTTTCTTCTTATTTTAATAAGATTTCTGGAGCTGTAATCCTTATTTAAAGAGACAGAAATTAATGAAAGAAGCAAGTTAAGATTTCCAACAAAAAGTGTAAGAGGTGACACAACTCCTTCTAACATGCATGACTCCTCTAATGAGTTGCAAATTTCCAGCAATCATAGGTAAGTGTATGTCACAGGCAGTAACATTATTGCAGGCAGAGTTAGTGTGCCCAATAGTATTAAAATTCCTGTATAGTATTTTGGTTTCTAATATTTATTAGAAGAGTTTTATTAGTATTAGTATAATTATAAGTTTATATTCCTTTTCTAATTATTCCTAATTACAAGGGATGCTTAGTTTCCAAATTAGAAAAAAATTCATATTTTAATAAGATTTTAGGGTTGCTCAGTTGAAAGGACAGCTGCGATCCTAATTAAAACTAAACTGAAGGATTCTACCTTTCACCACCCACGGGTAAGGAAAGTTCCTTTTCAGGAGGATTGAAGGAAGGGGGGAAGAAAGAAGGTTAGCGTAACGCTGTTCTCCTCATAAAACAAAGAACAAGGTTATTGCCCTGCCCTAGGCAGGGAGGAAGGATTTCAAAGAGACAAAAATTAATTAATATGTTCAGCATAATAGCTGTAAACGAGTTGTGCAAATCCGTGTATTCACACTAGACAAGCCAAGTGTTCACAGTAGGAATTAAATGTATATTAACTTAAATAAGATATTTTTTTTTCTTGCTATGTTAGTGTATAAATTCCTACACCTCCAATCTATTTTATCAGTGAGAAACAATAAAATATTCTCTCCCAAAATCCACATGGTATCAAAGCCATTGCTGTGATTTGGGGTGAGCTTGCTTCCTCACAGTAGCTGAAATTACGAATGTTTCTCTCTGGTCATTATTTGGCTTTTTTTTTTTTCAACACAGCCATCTCCAGGAGGGAGATCAAGTGCTGGTGGGCCTACCCCAGAGAAATCATCACCAGAATCTGAGGTGCATTGCGTCATGCGCCAACGCAACAGTTTGCCAACTTTTCCACTCACCAGCCTGTGCAACCGGTGAGACCTTCTTTCTTTCCAGATCACTCCAGTCCACGCCAACACCAGCCAGCTACTTTCAGATCACTTCTGACAAATATGTTTTTCCTGGGCCATTACCCGCTCTCCTGTTTTCTAGATTGCTGCTCCTGCTGCTTGGACTCTAGTTTTCGCATTTTTTGCTGGAATTCCAATGGCCGCACTCTCTAATGAAATTCAGAAGATGTGAAGACTTTTGTCCCGGCTTGACTCTCCATCCACTAGTGGTACTACTAGTGTCAAAATTGTGAGAGAGAGAAATTCTCTTAATAATTTTCTGTGTATTTACATCCCATGAACATGGGTATTTATAAAGAATTTCCTATAGCTAAACAAGGAAAGAGATAAATAAAGAGATAAAGGAAAGAGATAAATAAAGAGATAATTACAGATAAACTAAATCCCATGAGATAATTATAGCTAGTCAACACTCCCCCTCAAGTTGGTGCAAATATGTCACACATGCCCAACTTGCAAACTAGTGTATGAAAGGTCCGCTT
>CANXYI011791699.1:0-13354 GCA_948208565.1 Hura crepitans
ATGAATGCAAGTAATTATATGTACAAGTATGTGAATATACTTAAATAAAACAAATCAATTAAATGGAAATAGGGTGGAATATGTAATACATGTGTAAGTTGATAAATGAAAATTTTACAATATAATCACAATATCCAAGAAAGGGAAAATAAAATAAATAGAATAAATCATAGTCGGAAGCTAGAATTAAGAGAAGGGATATGGAATTTCTTAACATGAAATTAAACAAAATTAATTTTATAAAAGAGAGAAGATAAACGATTTAATAAGATAAAGGAAATAAGTATGCATATATAATTATTATAAATTCTAATTCTTAATTAATGATAATAAAAAATAGAAATATTGATTACATTCTATGTAATTAGATATTATTAAATAAATATTTATTTATTTAGACATAAAGGATAAAGGGATATTTATAAAAATAAGTGATTAAGGAATTAGGGACATTAGGAATATATTAGAAATTTATATTAAGAATATTAAGTATTCGATAAACAACATATAATCATATAAAAGATCATAATTTATAATTAAAGGTCAACTAAAGGATATTCCAATTCATGGAAGATAGACAATGAAACATAATGATAAATGATGTTACAAAGAATAAGAATATAATAGAAGATTTAATTCAAAGGGATGTTTATGATGAATTTGAAGGGGCATACCATGATTACAAATATAGGATAGAACATGTTATGATAATGAAAAGACATGTGATAGTATCTAAATAATATGGAAAATGCTTGAAATTTGAAATGGGATCAAGATAAACACTAACCCATATAAGTTGGACAATTGAATGGATAGGGTGATCAGCCAACTAGGGAGTTAGTAGTTACTAGGACACTTAGGTGCCATGATGTACTAGGCCACAAGAACGATTGCACTTATGATTCTTTAGGTGTAGCTGCCTTAAGGTTCATGAAGGGCCACTACATGTTTTCAAATTTGATAGTGGGTGCAGTTGCCTTAAGGTCTATGAAGGGCCACTGCACATCTTGACATTTAATGACTGGTGCAGCCATCAAGGTCCAGAATGCGGACCCCTGCACAACTTATAAGATGGGTCTGGCCATTGAGGTTTGAGAATCGAACCCCTACACAATTATGATTATTATGATGAGTTATGTTGTAACCAGTGCGGCTGTCAAGGTCTAAAATGCAGACCCCCTTACACATTGCGATCTCAATATCTAGTGATGAGAGTATGTCTATCTAATATGGGCTAAAGGAGGAAATGATTAGATGAGGCATGTTAATATACCATTAAAGATATTATAACATTTGAAGTGGGAAATGTGAAAAAGGAAGGGAAAGAAAGTAGAGTGAAGAAAGAGGCAAATTGAATTAATAAATGAAATGAATGAATCATATAATAACAAACATTATTATTGATATATAGTATAATTCATCATAAATATTATGCATACTAAGATAGAATATATGACATAATTTTATTGAGAAATATATCTATGAATGAACTTAATTAATTATAGATATGTATAAGTTAGAAAGAGAAAATAATCAATTGAATATAGTGGAAAGAGAGGAATAAATAAGAACTACGATAATGTATTAAGGAAAGAAGTAAGCATAACACAATGAAAATATGTTAAATTATCATTAGGCACATAATTAGAAATGGGCATAAGAGACAATAACACCCGACTATTGCCTAATAAAATGGTAAAACTAGGATGAGACAACAAGTTTATGAATCAAACAAATATGAAAATGTTATAAATAACAAACGATAATGGAAAAAAGATATAATTAGAGTGAGTTTATACTAATGGTTATTATTTACTAAAATTTAAAGATTTAATTTCCATAGTATTATAATACACCACTAAGAAATTATGCTCAGCGTATTAGCTTCCTTGTTAATTTATAGGTTATCAATCAAGGCAAGCAAAATGGCTGATCAAGTCCCAGCATTAGCTGAAGTAGATGAATTAAAGACATAAGTAAGAAGAGCCCACCACAAGCATCATTTGTATATTGAATGTGTACTTGTATTGTGTTGAATAATGGTTTTTTAGAATTACATATATTTTTAGACACAAATAAATGAACTATAATTTTTGTCATATCTATTTCAGTTTGAATTTGTAATTGAAAGTTGTAATAGCTGATTATTAATACTATAGTAATAATATTGACATTTGTTTTACATTTGTTAGGCGAATGTGATGTATGTTGTCATATGCTATGTATTATCTAAAAATATTTACATATTAGTAAAATAGTTAAACTGAGTTGATCACTAGAGGATGGTAATGATGGCAAAATTGGTATAGAAATTGAATCGATCACATAACATCCTACACCTATACTAGTTTATTGATTGGGTATAAGGGAGTTACAACTAGATTACCTCAATTTTTCCCTTTTACTTATTAATACATATATGCACATCAATATGTGTTTATTCAAGTTCAATCTATTCTACACATTATTCATGATATCATATTTTCATGTTATGTTACCTGTAATAGTATATCACCTATCTTTAGTCTTGTTATTTACTTTTCTTTGCCCATATTTGATAGATATAAGTTTAATACTTGATAATAGGATATCAACCTTTAAGGGTCTCATTAGATGTGCAGTGGCCACATTTTGGACCATATAGGTGATTGTATTCATGTAGTGTAGTGACCTTATTGGACCTTACAGGTGGCTGCACCCATGTAATATAAGTATAAGTATTATTGTGTAGTGGCCCATATTTTAGACTTTTCAAGCAGCTGCACCTACATAATGCAGTGGCACTATTCAACCTACATTTGCTGCACTAGCATAGATATATGTGTAATGGCCCTTATAGACCCACGGTTGCTGCACCAGTATAGATATATATGTAATGGCCCTTATGGACCTTTAGCTGCTGCACCAGTATAGAAAGACAATAAGGTGCTCTAGCAACTGCTATCTATCCCTAGTTTACTAGTTAACCTATCCAATCCAAGTTGTCTAACTCATATAGGCTCTTACCAATTCCCATTTCATTTCACTTTTCCATCAATTTTCATGTTATTTAAACCTCATTAGGAATTTATATCATTTTCATGTTCAATTTTCACATCACTTTTCAATTACCTCAACATGCAAATAAATCTTTCATAATTCACTACATATTTATATAAGAAATGAATAGCTAAGTTTAAAAAGAAGCATTACACATGGATGGTGAGATTAAATCCATGTGTATTTTCTTTTAAAATATCTTTTAATCATTTTCCACCTCAATGAATCCACATTACACTTAGATGGGCAAGATCTTCCATACTACTTTTTTTTTTATCTAATGGCCATATTTGCTCCTTGCACCAAAATTCCACCATATTATTTCATAGATATTCATTTTCTTGAATTTATTTCCTCAATTTTTTTCTAGTAGTTCACATATCATAAAATTTTAAGTCAAATAATTATCATATTCCTCATATTATTTTAGTATCGTGATATGCCAGTTTCAAATTCTGAGTACATTTTCTAAATTTTTGATTCAACCCTAAATGGTTTACTATTCACTATTGACTATAATCTGTATTTCATTTTCAATTTTTAATCACTTATATGACCTCAAATGCTCCTTAAATTACACCATAATTTATCTATTAATTTATACTATCTTCTTATATGGTCAACTCAAATTAGGCTTGGAATGCACTATTCACAGCCTAGTGTCACTATTCACTGGGCCATCTCTTGAACCTCATTTTTTTCACATTTTTCATGTTTCTCTCATACCACATTTACATTTTCCACGCTTTTACATTAGGCCTTCAATTACATGTTTCCAGTTTTACCCAAGTAGTCTTATGCATTTACTATTTTACCCTTTGATCATTTTTCGCCTCATTGTTCACACCAAATACTCTACTCAATCTGTATATCCATTTTATTCCACACTTTTTCTTTTAATTTTAATTCTATTTTTAGGGAAAATTGGATCGAAAGTCGAGGTGTGACAAATATTCATTTCTTAAATTTATTTTTCCAATTTTTTTTCTAATAGCTCCTATGTTGTAAAAATTTAGGTCAAATGATTTTCGTATTCCTCATATTATTTTAATATTAGGATCTACCAATTTTGAATTTTTCTCCGCACATTTTCTAAATTTTTGTTTTACTATGAACGATTTCATATTCATCGTTGATTATAATCTAGACTTCATTTTTGACTTTTAACCTCTTATATGACCTCAAATGCTTCTCAAATTATACTATAATTCATCTTTTAATTTATATTACCATATGGTTTGGTCAACTCTAATTAGGCTTGGGATGCACTATTCATAGAGACTAACTCTTGAACTTTATTCTTTTCATATTTTTATTTTCCTTAAATGGTACATCCATATTTCTTACCCCTTGTACATGTGTTCCACTCATTCTTGGGCCTCCAATTATGAATTTCCAATTTTGCCCTTGCATTTCTCATATATTTATAATTTTGTCCTTCGATCATTTTTCACTCTATTGTTTACACTGATTGACTCTACTCAATTCGTACATCCATTCTAACTCTTGAACTTTATTCTTTTCATATTTTTATTTTCCTCAAATGCTACATTCATATTTCTTACCCCTTGTACATGTGTTCCACTCATTCTTGGGCCTCTAATTATGAATTTCCAATTTTGCCCTTGCATTTCTCATATATTTATTATTTTGCCTTTCGATCATTTTTCACTCTATTATTTACACCGATTGACTCTACTCAATTCGTACATCCATTTTGTTTCCCACTTTTCTTCTAATTTCAATTCTATCCTCATGAAAAATCAAATCGAAAGTCAAGGTGTGATAATGTATATGTTCTAATGCCATGTTTATGTTATAATGTTTTGTATATGTTATAATGCCATGTTTATGTTATAATGAGTTATAACTTATGATTAGAGATAGAGATGTATGTCTACTTTTCTTATGTATAGGTATTTTTTTTAACATTACAATGTAGTCTTGCTAAATGATAAATAATAATATGTCATGCTTGTGTGCAAAATATGTACGTATATTTTAATATTTTATACATTGCATACACTATTAAGCTACAAAGTTTAATGTATTGTGTTTACTTATGATCCATTAGTTAATAAGCATGGGAGATAAGAACAGAAGATACAAGTCACATTAGATGAGTGATCAGTGGTGTTTTTCTTCAGTTTCATGTGTATATTGATAACTATGGATATTATATAGATAATAATGGTATTCATGTATATTATGCATAGGATATGGTCTAATATTGTTCATAATATGTAATATATGAGTCATATAGCAAGGATTTGTAATTATAAGTAGAGATAAGTATGGGCTATAGATGTACAAATGATTATGATACATGTGAGATAAAAGTCGATGTATTTTCTTTTATGATAGATTATTTACGTTGGATATTAGATAAAATCCATAATAGGTATTAGTTTTTATTGATGATATAATTGATTATTAGTCTTTATTTTTTTTTTTGGTTAGATATGTCAGATTTTGTTCTATTGGGATATGAATTGAAGTTTGTGGAGTTGTTCATAAGATTATAAGTTTATATAAGTGTTTTTCCTTTATAGGTTACTAATCATCAAGGGAATTAGATCAGTAATACTATTGTTATGCTGCTAAATTTTTTGACTCTATATCCCTTAATAGTTAACTTGTAATTGGAATCGGTGAACTATGTATCTAAAGGTTTTGTTCTTATACAAGTAGTTTATAAATAATATATAAGTTTTAAAGTGACAAATTAGTTTTATTAGGTATGTTCCATTCCTCATCGAGATAAGTGAATTGATCGGGTGTGGGTACCAAAATCTCTATACAAATTTATGGTCTTGCCCCTAGCATTTATAAAGACTCTAAATCATAAATGCATGCTTCATGTTATGCTATATTATTAGTTGTTAGAAACTCTAACTTTTTGTGAAGAACATTTGTTCTCCTTTAAGGATGATAAGTAAAACTCCTACACCTGCTCCTTATTGGTTAAATACTCTAAAAAAAAGATTTTTATCCTTCCTAAAAGATTGCCTCTAAGTGTTCATCTAGAAATTTAAACTTAGTTTCATCAATATCAATTGGTCGTTATTCTAGAAAGTCAGCCACTACATGGCCATTAATGGTCTTTTTGTAACATACAAGATGTCAAACTCCTTAAGCAAAAGGATCCACTTACCCATCTTTCTTACTAAGGAAAGTGCCTTTTACAACTAATAAAGGGATTATGTTGTGCCATTGCTTCAACTTTATAAGACTAGAAGTAATGGAAAAGCTTATTTAAAACCCATATTAGTCCTAAATATATCTTTTAAACCTCTAAATATTTTTACTCATATGGAAGTAGCCTCTAGTAGACATCATATTCAACTCTAGACTCATTAACTTGTGTAATCATGGCTTTAATAGAGCTCTCTTTTATGGCCAAGTACAAAATCAAGATGTTCCTTTATGTCAGTGGCTTTAAAAGTAGAGGATTGGCTAAATACTATTTCATTGCATCAAATGCCTTTTGATAGTCACATGTCCATTCACATGGTTGATTCTTCCCTAGTAGTTTGAAGATTAATTCACAAACATAAGTGAATTTTACTATGAACCAGCTAATGTATTATAGTTTACTTAGAATCCTCAAACTTCTTTCTCTATCATTGGTATAGGCATTTTGATGATGACTCTGACCTTATCTAGATTTACATTAATGCCATTCTTAATGACTAAATGCCCTAACAACTTATTGGAGGTTACTTAAATACACACTTCTTCAGATTAAGCCTCACATTAAATTGATCCCATTGCTAAAAGAATTTCTTTAAAGATTTAAAATATTCTTCGCTATCAATGATTTTGCCAGCATGTCATTAACATAAACGTCCACCTCTTCTTGCAACATATCATTAAAGAGCTTAGTAGCCATTTTATAATAAGTGGCTTCAGCATTCTTTAACTTGAAAGGCATTTATTCTGTAACAAATGTCATCTTACACTTGTCAATGATTTTCATGAGAATTTGATTGTAATTGGAGAACTCATCAATAAAAGAATACATGGCTACCATTACTACATTATCTATTAATACAATAATATATGGTAAAAGGAAATTATCTTTAGGGTAAGCCTTATTCAAATTCGGTAATCCACATACATTCGTATCCTCCCATCCTTCTTGAAAATTGTAAGAATATTAGTTAACTAAGTGGGAAAGATGATTTCTTCAATGAATTTGACCTCCAAATTCTTATTTAACCTTTTCACCCAATTCTAGTTTTATCCTTCTTAGTTTTTGACGTATAGTTGGCAAATGGTCAAATGTTGGAATGACATGCTTCACGACCTCTTAATTTATACCTAGTATGTCTTTATAGATCTAGGCTATATTTTTTCATATCTTTTCAATAATCTCTCAAATTTTTCTTTCTTTAGTAGTAGTATCAGGGGCAACTAATAAATTTTTGGGTTGTTCATTTGTGCCAAGACTAAATGGATTAGTTTTGATGCAATTAATATAAAAAATGCTTCTGTGATGATCATTAAAATGCATGCTACTATTAAGAGAAACATCACACAAATAAGCAAATTCATTATTCACTTTATTATTAAAAAATTTTATTAACCTCAAAGAGAATAAAAAAATAAAACTCGTTTCGAGAAAGATCATATTCTAAAAAAGTTATATCAAGCACAATCTTAGTATTAATTAGATAAACTTCTTTAATAACCTTTTCCTTGTAAACTGGAAAGACTTTCTCTTCCCACTACTTAATAAGCCTTAAGTCTTCTGATTCCTAGTCGATGACATCAATGAAGATATCAAATCCTACCTTACTCTTCCTTCCATTATAGTGGGTTTTGAGGCTCTATTATACCTTACTTTTCCCTTGAGAAAGTAATCTTCTAGCTTATTTGTAACACTTAAAAATCTTGGCACTGTGAATAATGACACCTGAGGGTTATAAATAGTGACTATCAGGACATGATTAGGATTTTCTTATTGATCAAAGATTAAGTTATAAGTATGCTATGGGTAAAATGTAGTATGTAAATAACGACGTTTAGAAGTCTAATGAGCAATAATGAGCAAGATTGTGAAAAAAGAATCCCAAAGTCTTAGATAGTGACTTCAAGTATAGGAATAAGGTTTTTAACCCTAATAATTAAGAGTTTATGAGTTAAACAATTTATGTTTATAGTTTGATGAAGAAATGAGAATATTCAAATGGAAATTGAATGATAACAAGTACGTACGTGAATAATACCACCTAAGGGTGAATAGTACCTCCTAGAACTCAGATCATACTAATGTTACAAATAGTAGCATTAATTAAAAGACATTTTTTTGTAAAGTTTATAGAGGAAATAAGGTTATTAAAGTAGTTAAAAATAAAAGTTATGTTTTTATGGTAGTGTACTATGAATAGTGACACAATTAAAGCTTAGCCATAAAATATTTTTGAATGCACTCAAATAGACGCAGAAAAGCAACATCTTATGGCTTAAACATTCTAAGAAATATGATGGAATAGGTATTGGAATTTTTGAACATTGGGATGTATTTTATAAAAATCAGGTAAAGACAAAAGTAACATTTCGAATCGGATTTTCTTGATTTTTGAGCATGGATTTTTAGGGCCTTTGGGCATTTTTACTAGTGATTTGCTAGACCTTAAAATGTGATAATTGGTGGATGAATTAAAAAGAAATCATTATAATTGGATTGAAAAGTGAATTTTTAAGCCAAATAAATATAGACCTTTAGATTTTAAGTGAGTTAATCCTAGCCTTTGATCTAAGAAGTATTAAAGGGCTAACATAAGTCATAATGTAGCAAAAAAATCTACCTTCTTCTTTTTCCTCATGCACCGAAACACTTCTCTCTTCTCCTCCTCCATTTCTTTTCTTTCTCCACTCAATCCAAAGCTCAAATCTTACTTTTAACCCCTAAACCAACACTTTTATACCTTAACTACACCCCTAATTACATAAGAACATGGTTAGATAGAGAGAATTTGGCATATAAAGATGGAGGTTAATAGTGACCATTTTGAGATTAAGTTTTCATGGGTTTTTATATTTTTTAAGGTCCTATAGGTGCCAAGAACTATATTTTAAAGTTAGTTTTGAGTTAGAATGCTCATATGAATTTATGTGGATTTTTTTTATGTTTGTTACATATTATGTTTGTAGTGAAATTAGGGAATTTGAAGGAGAATTTTAAAGAGGAAGCTTAAAGTGCCTAAGATGGTGTGACTGAACACCAAATGGTATGTGTAATCAATTTAAAATATAGTGTGTCTATATAAAGTTTAAGAAAAGTGTTTATGTTATATATGCAACATTGTGAAATTAGATGATAATGATGTTTAATGCTTTGAAATTATGCTAAGTAGTTGTTTAGATATGAAATTGTGTGTTTATGATAGGTGATTGATGATTTGGAGTGTGCAGCTTAAGGTAGCTAAATGGTGCATTAGGTGTAATTTAATGTTGTTAAGGGTAATTTTGTTTATTATGCATAATTTGGCATGTGATGATGCTGATTTAGTTATTGAGGTTATAATTATGTATAATATAATGTTAATTAGGAGAAAATGATAAATTTAAGCATGATCCATTGTGAGTGCCTTGAGGTATAAATGTTGGTTATACCAGTATGAGTATGTCTAAATGTTATGATGAAATGGTTAGTGTAATTAGTTAAGATGATACAAGATGTTGAGATAAGCATTAAATAATGGTTAAGTTGATTTAAGGGTCATTTTGTGGCCAAAAGTCTTCTTCAATATGTTGAAGGCATGTTGCATGTTAATTTATGGGAATAGTGGTAATAAAATTATTAATAAATATAATTGAGTGTGTAATTAGTGAATTATGCATGTGATAAATAATAAGAACCAAAGAGTGCAAAGTGATAAAAATATGGTAAAATAATAAGTAGCATAAATCATAAAGTGAGGGTTCAAAATAGGGCATAAAGTATGCTTAAATGGTTGTTTGACTTATGGCTCATTATATGAGTAAAATATGTGAAATCTGATATAAATGTTGTGTTGTGTGTGTAAATATGGCCGAATAGTAAAAAGAATATTATGATGGATATAATATGTTTAGAATAATGGATTATATTATATTAAATTAAGATCAGGTATGAGGTTATATAATTTAATATACCATTAGACATGGAAGTGCATGTAAGATGTGTGCACTAATGTGTAAGTGTGCTTATGGAAAATGCATGTGACAATTGATGTTCGTTTTAGCTATAACTATGTTAAAATTGAAGGATTTAAGTAATCGTGTCCAAATTAATAAGATAAAATGTTATGGAATGAATAGTAATGTGTATTGGTCGAAGCTTAAAGAAGTAAAAATGGTGTTTAAAGAAGTTAATTATGCATGTAAATGGCGATAATATAACATTGGGTACAAACTTACATGATAAAAGCAAGAAATATTATATGATACAAATTGTGTTGATAATTTTCATATGTATGCTATCGAAGCTATTTTGGTATGTCAAGATAAGTATTATGGCATAAGTGATGGAGTGGAGGCATGAATAGTTATATGTTACATGTTGATCTAGGTGTGATCTAGACTTAATTTAGATGTGATCTAGGCAAGTATGTATATTTTGTATCTTGATGTCTAATGATATAATGTTAAGATAAATGAGAGTATAGGATAATCTATAGATCAAAAAGATAAAACGAAAAGTATAGACCAACCTTTAGAACAAAAAAAATATGTGGGCACCTAAAGCCACCACTAAAGCCATAAATATAAGTAACATAAGATAAAATAGTGACCAAATATTTTAGGAATTATAAAATGCATAGAATTGGACATTTTGATGTATAAATGAATTTAAAATGTTGGTATGATGTGATCACAGCATAAGTTGTGAATGATAAATATAAAAAAAAGAAAAATAAGCCATGCATAGGATATGTACAGAAGAATGTTATCATTATGGGTGTGATACATAATTTAAAATAAGTGTTCATGTATTTATGATGAGCTAAAAAATGTGTTTATGACACCCTTTACCTGATCTGATCGTTGTTTCTGACTAAGGTGTACACACATTTCATGTTATCCAATCTCAACTTATACTTCAAGATATTTAAAACATTTTATCAAGTATGAAAACACATACTAAAATGGGTTTCCAAAAATCTTTCAAAGCCAAGTTACTTAGTAAAAAATTAGGAATCCTCATGCCAAAACTTCAATAGCATAATGGTTATACTAGGCATTATACAAAATTTTGAATAGTAACTTATAATCAAGAAAAACACTTCTATATTTTTCCATCTATATTTTTATAACTTTGTGATCTTTCTTATCACTCCAAACATCATCACAACAACACAGTCTCAACCTTAAGAAGAGACATCAGCCATGCATACATCAATTTAAAAGTATTTTAAAATATAGTTACAGATCCATTTACAATTTACAAAATATGACATGTTGTGGGCCTAACTAAATACATCCAACTTAAAAGTGCATTTTTTTCTATTATCTATATATTACATAACTTATTTACATCATCAAAATATACCAAAAGCAAAATCTTCTCTTGCTTGTCTAGATGTCTCGAGGCTTGGACTCAATTGTTCTTTTTACTTACACATTGCAAACAAAATAATGTGCTAAGCCAATTGCTTAATGGTGTAATCAAGATAATTATTGCATGTATTCATATAGGCATATTATAGACACCTTGATTTTAGGTTTAGGACTTTCTTATGTATTTCGGACTTTAACCCGACCTGAAAATCTTGTGGTATGACACGAATTATGAAAAAAAATAGGAATTTTTGGCGAAAGTGGAGGGCTTAGGCTGACAGGCCCAAGCTCAAAGCCCGACACTAATTCTAATGGGGGTGTAGGGGCAAAGCCCCTATGATATGGACCCATTCACCTTTTTAGGCCTATGATGATAACTAGAGACAAGCTCAGGCAACAAGGCAAGGAACTTGAAACCCAAGTCCACACGGACTTAATGCTATGAGGTCCGCATGAACTAACCTGACCTAGCCTAAAAGCCCACGAACTAGTAGGAAAACCATGCCTAAGTCCGCACAGACTAACCTATACAAGTCCGCACAGAATAAAACTTTTGAAAGTGCAGAATTCTTATTCAGGCACTGAATCTTATTCCTAGAAGGATTCTACCACCTCTGGACAGAAAACCCTTAAACCTAAGATTATAAATACCCACTTTGGGGTATGATCAAAGAGTGAGTCTCAATAGATCAAGGAGGTAAGGAGGAGGCTAAGAATCAGAATCACAGCGGCTAATAAACCCTTGAGGAATCACTCTACTAGTCCCATTAACCCATACTCAAAAATCCATTCTTCTAAAACCTAACCATTGTCTTATTGCTTGGTGCTCACTTTAAGGTAAAATTTGAGGTTCCATTAATTGTATTCTTTAATTTATTTGAGTTGTTTGATTAACTGATGATCTCCCATGATTAATTGTCATGTGAGGTGGTTCTATGTAATTCCCATGACAATTATAGGAGTAGCCTAACATCTCAAATTGGTTTAAGAATGTTTTAGTCATACTTACATTTTGGAACTAACGACTAAGTCTACATAGACCTATTTTGAATGATAGAAGGTCCGTATGGACCTATTAATTGAATATGCATATGGTAAAAGGTTTTACAGACCTATAAATTAAATATATACGTAATATGAGGTCTGTACAGACCATGGTACGATAACAATATCATGTTTGCCTTACATTATTCTAAATTACCAATGTATTTTGTTCACCATATTAGCATGCCCTTATATCTATATCATATTATATGATCATTCTATTTGACATTGTCATTAGGTCCTCACGAACCACTATTTGGTGTTATTAATCTCTTCTTTTGAGTTGTATGCAAGTGACCCTTCTCACTAGAGTGGAGGTCTGGATGGATAGAATACTTGTTCTGGGAAGTAGTTCGCATGGACTAACATCAATGCCTTATGTAGTCTGCACGGACTAATCGATGTATAGATGAGACCATTCTAATGCCTTATTTTATTTCTTTTGGTTTTGTACTATTTATGTAACACCCCCTACCAATCCTACCTGGACCGATAAGGTGTGTTACTCTTCTGTAACCGAATGCCTGTAATCCCGGAGTATTGCCGTCAGGCACTACCAAACAATTTCTAATATTCGGGCAGTATAACGGCTGCCCTGTTATCTAACCCAAATTTGAACCTGCAAGAAAATCACTTCTAAACAACATATAACCTCCATATACACCATTGGACCCTCTGGTCCTCCAAATCACAGTCATTCAATCAACAGCACCCAATCACAGGG
>CANXYI011791902.1:0-13281 GCA_948208565.1 Hura crepitans
AACACATATAGGCTTATTTCGGGTTTAGGACATGTTTTTGTTAGAAACCTTATTTCTTCATGATAGTAATCATATTTGTAATCTTTATAATGAGTGAAACATTTATACATTTCAAAATTGACAATTTATTAGCCATTATACATATACACTCATACAATGCAACTCAACCATACATGCTCACATAGGCATATTCCTTTTCATCTACATAACAATTTAAACTATTTAACCATAATCCATATCTTATACATACACATTTAGAGCTTAAGGCACCAAAACTTATAAGCCCTCTTCCCCATTTAAAACATTTAGCCATAGAGCCACATTTAACCTTTATTATTTAGTTTTGCTTCAAACATGCTTATTATAGGTGTCGTTTATGACCATTGTTTATCTTTAACACATTTTATTTATTACTCATATTCTTTGGTCATAAACTAATGTATAAATGTGTATTTATGCATTTATCTCATATTAGATATCATATTCCCATTGTTCATTTAATATCACACTTAGGTTTATGCATTTTCTATGATATGTATAACAACCAAGATTACACTCTTAATTATATGCTATTAGGCCATAAGGCAAACATCATGGTAATCTCAATTATTAGATCACTTATGTGGTACTCTTTCATAATATTGTGCATAGCATGAGAAACATAACTACTCATATATATAGGTACGACATCTACCTGAGATGCTCAAATAAGTATTATACCTCAAATTAGGATGCATGAACAAATCATAACCAAGCATTCTAACATGTCATTAATACATTATCATAGTGCTATTCATTTTTAAACCATCATCTAAATTTGTAAATACTCATATTTACCTCAGATCAAAAGTATTGTATGACAATTACTTAAGCTTTTATACATATATTATCATAATGACATAAATGCATACATAAAAATAATCCATACATTATTCTATATTCATCTGTGTTAACATATTCACAAGTATTCACACAATATCATTTTAATCATAATGTAAGCATACCATTCATAATTCATAATTTCAAGCTCATGATGACCATTCAGACATTTTTATGGATTTTGGCCATCAAAGCTGGAACATAATCAATTTAACCCTTGGGTTCATGTATTATCCATGATATACATGATAATCATGATTACACTATTAGGTATTTGTACTATTGGGAAATTCATCTAAACAACATGGATAAATGGATTTTTTACATCACTAATATAATATACTTCATAATATCATGCATAAAATCTCTCATGCCCATCAATGCAATTGTATCTATACATATGCATCCAACATGACTAACACGTATCTTAAGTCATATTCATACAAATATACCTTTATGTTAATATAATCTCTCATGTACTTATAAGGTAATTTCTATAGCAAGTTCATGAATTATTTTTTATATGTCTATTAATCTCATACAATAAGTATACAAACCATCTATGTGCTCAACACACGAATTAAGCGTAATTGCTTACAACTTACATCTCCCATATATAACATAGACATAATCTTTTCTAAACCATTAAGTAAAACACACCATTTAGTATCTAATGTATTTTTAAACATGATTAAATTCAATTATATGCATAGTTATTTATATACACATAATCATATTCCCGTTTAGGTAATAAAGCATATAATGGCATTATAACATAACATAGCTTATCCACCAAATCACCTATATTTAACGCATTTTCAATGCATGATTGTATATCCAAAATGGCAATTTACACACTTAAGGTCATATACTCTCATGACATGACATTTAACACATATTTAGACATATACAGATTTTACAAAATTCATAGGGCATAAACAAAATTTTTGCATAAGGTTACTATTTAGTAACTCATTGTACCACACTTTTATATAACAATCATTAAACACAATATGGCTAACAATTTTTTCATTTAACCATGCCATGAAATAATATTCTAATCTTCCATTTCTTTCCATTTCATCACTTATTTCGCATGCAAAAACTCATCTTCCAAACATATACTCATTTCATCCATCATGATTATATGTGTAATTCAAAATTTAGCCATATACACCTATGTCTATCATACCGTCATTAACACATATTTAACCTTTTCATGCCTTACATATTAAAAGCAAGTATGGTATTAAATTAAAACATTTTAAACTTAGATACTTACCTTATAAAATTCTTAATTCCATAATCCAATTTAGTGAGCCTTTCCTTCAAATCTAACCCCATTTCTTCTTTCATCAATCCTCAAACTAATCTTTACTCTGTTGTTGGAATTTAAGCTATAAATAGTTGTATTTTTTGATACCTCTGAACATTAAAAATATCCCTTCTTTTTAGCCCTTTCTTTGTTGCTTCCTTCTTTAAAAATCAATAGCTAACAAATTCTAAAATCATATATACACACTTGATGTAGAACTAGTAGCACTATGCTGTAAAATTACTACTACCAATTGATTTCTTTTGCTGTCCATCTTCTATACTACCACTAGTAGCTTTGCTATAACTAATAGCTCCTGCTGCTTCTCTCCCTCTCTTTTCACTCCTCTTCTTTTTTTTTTAGCTTCTCCTCTTACCACTGTGGCCATTTGGCCTCATAGATTGGTGTCATTGCTCATCATACACTGTCGCCACTACCAGTAGAAGTAAAACTAGTCTTTCTCTCTTTTTACCTCCTTTTTCTTTTCTTATTTCTTCTTTATTTGTAGCCACTAGCTTTACCACAATCGAGCTAGTGCCACCGTTAACCTCTAATAACTAACACTAGCACCATGACTTACCCTTCTACCACTATCATTGATGGCAGCAATAGTTTGCCTCTCCTCCCTTTTTCTTTATTTTGGCTACCCCTTAAAATGAAAATCTCTGGACATAAATTAATGAAAAGGTATGTATTTAGTCCCCCTTATAAGTAGTCATTACAATTATGCCTTTATATCTCCCATCATTAATTTTGTTCTTTAAATCATATAACTTATTTTGTAATTTCCAAAAATCCACATTTTTGTTCCAATGTATTCTTTATAATTTATAGAATATTAAGATAAAAAATCCTTAAATCCTTTTATGAAAAATATTGAAATAGTGATTTAACTCTTATATATAAAATCTACTAAAAATTATGTAATTCCCATAATCTCATTAAAATTAGCCTCTCATTTTGACCAAATTAATGTTTCCCAAATTCTAAGAACATTGTAGAAGAACTTGAAAAGATACCAAGCATTACAAGCTTTTATCAATGTCGCTTTCAATTTATGAAAACTTTCTTGACATTTATGCTCCTACATAAATTTCATAACCTCTCAAAATAAGGGCACCAAGGAGCAGTAATTATTATAAACCCTTTGATATATCACCTATAATAACTAGCTAATCTTAAGAAACTCTTGATATTTATCACATTCTTTAGAGGCTTCAACTCTAATATAGCCTTGATTTTGCTTAGGTCCATTCTAATCCCCTTTGTTAAAGTGATGTGTCTTAAGAATGCCACTTCATTTAGCCAAACTCACATTTGCTCAATTGAGCATAAAGCTTCTATTCTTATAGGGTCCATAATACCATTCTGAGATGTTGTTCATGCTCTTCTCTAGTCTTAGAATACACTAGGATGTCATATTTGAACACTACTACAAACTGATCTAAGTATGGCCCGAATATCTAATTCATCAAGTCTATAAACATAGCTAGGGCATTAGTCATCCCAAATAGCATCACTAAGAACTCATAATGCTAGTATCTAGTGTAGAAGTTTATTTTTAACACATTAGACTCTTTTATCTAAAGCCGATGATACCAAAATTTTAGGACAATCATTGAGAAAATAGTAGATGGCTTAAGCCAGTTGAATAAATCATAATAATTTAAAATGGTTATTTGATTTTAATGGTCACTTTATTGAGCTATTTGTAATTTACACACAGCTATAAAGAGCCATCCTTCTTTTTCATGAACATGATGGGTGCACCCAATAGTGAAATGCTAATTTTGATAAACCTTTTATCCAGTGACTCCAATAATTACACCTTAAGTTCTTTTAATTCTATTGGTGCCATTCTATAAGGGGCTATTGATATTGGTGTTATACCTAGGTACACCTCAATAGCAAACTTAATTTCATGTTTAGGTGGTAACACTAGCAACTCCTCTAGGAAGACATCTCTACTATTATTTGGTTAACAATAGGCTCTATCTTTTTATTATCAACGACAAGTTCTAAATATGCTTAGAAACCCTTCTGAATTATTTGCTTAGTTGTCATTAAAAAAATAACATCATATAAGAAATCTATTCTTTCACTAGTTGTGGTAATCTCATCCTAATCTATTGTCTAGAGGGTAAGTCTCTTCTATCTACAGTGCACAATGGCATAGTGTCTAGATAGCCAATCCATACCTACTATGATATTAAATTAATTGAAGGTTAACATAATAAGGTTCACTGGAAAGATGTGTCCTTAGATAGTTAATGGACAAGTTTTGTATATTCTATCCACTATCACATGATATCCTATACGATTACTGAACATGATTTCTATATCTAGATATTCTGATTATGACCCTATATTCTATACTAGTGTGGTGCAAACATAGGAATGTATAGATCTTAGGTCAACTAAAGGCAAAATAGGTGAATCAAGAAAGTAAAATGTACCAGCAATAACATTTAATGAGTCTATCTCCTCTCGAGCTCTAATGGCATACTGACATGCTAGAGTCTAAGCCTTGTCCTCTAACTCACCTTTGGTTAGAGCTTTTGACTCCTTTTAGGTTTACCTCCCTTATTCTACTTTTAGATTCTAGCTAGTGTAAGTGAGGAAGCTTGGAGTCATGTGGAGTCCACAGTATTAGTTCTCTATGGACAATCTTTTTGATAGTGGCCCTTAGACCCACATCTATAGCATGCCTTTAGAATAGATCTCTAAGAAATATCTTTATGTCTACTCCTATATGTATCACATATAGGTAGAGAACTCCTAGCTATAAATACGGTTGCACCAGTGGTTGTGCTCTACTATCAGGGTCTAAACTATCCTAGATTTCTATGTTAAGACTTATCTCCATGATAACTCCATAACATGCCTCCCTTCTGCTTCCTACCCACTTCTAGGGCAAAACTTGCTTGACCTACTATGAAGGATCTCTACTTTTGGAAGTTCTCCCTCATTTCCTTTAGTATATCCTCAACTATGTAGGCTATAATGACCAAAAGAGCAAATTCCCTAATCTTACTTATCACTATTTATAGCTTGATATCAGTGTTAAGGCCCTTCTCGAACCTTCTACACCTTTCCGCCTTCGTAGGTACAATCTCAGTTGCATATCTACTCAACCTAGCAAACTCTTTTTCATACTCTGATACACTTTATTTTAGGTTAAGAATTAATGTCCCTTCTTCTCTAAGTAGTTCTTTACAATATACCTCTTTCTAAACTCCTATAGGAAAAAGTCCCAAGTCAAGTCTACTAGAGCTTTACACTATAGAACTATCCTCTAGCAATGGTATGCCTCCTCCTATACTAGTGATGTGGTAGAGATAAAATTTTCTTCTTGGTGCATTTTAATTGTTCCAAAATTCGATTAGTTCTTTATAGCCAATATTGTACTATGGATAAATCATCTCTCTCCGTCACTAGTAAGTACATAGCTCCCATCTTCTTTACTCACTCTAGGTATCTCTTTTAAAGGGCTTGATATGGTTTAGGTGGTGGCATTAGTGGTGGAGGTGGGGTAACTATTGCAACAACTTGTTTGAATACTTTAATCATTTACTGTAGTGATGCTAATTGTATTAGTGCTGACTAGGCAGGTGTAGGCTAGGCTGCATCACTAGGTAGTAGAGTTTTTGACCTCATTAGCTTTTTGATGGTTATAGGAGTATGACTTTCCCCCTTCTCGTCACCAACTAGTGGTCTTAGTTCACTCATCTTTAATTTACACTAGAAAATAAACATCAATGTCAAGTAGTGTAGTGTCATGTGATATTTCTATATGCAATCCTATGGCACTCATATATAGCTTAATGCACCTTGGAATGCCTAAATGTGGCTTTAATACTTCATAATTGACACCTCTCATATGACTTGATAGTTAAATCTAAATAAGAGATGGCACATTGTGACACCTCTTGCACAAACCATTGCCAGCTCGAATAAAAAGATGATATTTTAATAGATTTTACCCAGTTTCATCATTACCTTCTTAAAACCCTATATGTGTGTATGCAAAAAATGAAATATCTTAGGCTTATATGTAAACAATCATGCATTATATATAGATGCACACAAAACAAAATTGTCCAACTAAGATTGGAATCTAGCAGCATAATGGCTGCATAATGTCATATCCATAAATAAAACCTACAAAAAATAACACTTCTATATAGTCTCATTTTTAATCCACCATTCTGGACCCATCTTGTCCTCACAACCCATCTCAATCCATATTCTCACAATCAAGCTATCACATCAATCATAATAGTCACATTACCACACACACACAATTGTGTCCACATGCATACCTATCATAATGATGTAACATTCACCATATTAATTTACATATCCAAGCTGAACTTAAGTAAAATATGTACAAGGGAAAAAAACTAATCTGTCTACATAATTACACATGAGAGTAACCTACTTTTATATATATCACTTTATAAAATGCAAAAGTATGCCAAAAAGGTTAAAGTCAACTCCACTACATTACTACTTTGAGGCTAACTTGAAGCTATCTATCTACCACCTACGCACCAAAAACACAATACACTAAGCCTAAAGCTTAGTGGTATACTCTATAAAACATGCTTACACTCATACACATAAATTATCTTTAGCATGCCATACCATACAATGCACATATCATGAGGTATGCATACATACCACTAAGCTAATTTAGTTACACACTTACTCATGTTACATTATTTAACTCCATTCATCATTTTGCCCTTATAATCAATTATGAATATATCATTCATTATTTTACACACTTCTCTTTACCATTTACTAGCCTATATCTAACAAACACCAATCATAACATTGGATATCAGGATCATAATGTGTAGTAGCCCATATTTTAGACCTCATGGCTATTACACCGGCATGAAAATGTGTAATGACCCTACTGGACCTTAAGACTATTATAGCAGTATGTCATATCACTATAACTATGCAATGGTCCTGTTAAACCTCTCGATAACTGCACCTGTATATGAATCTATGTAGTGGTTCTTTTAGACCTCCAAATAACTTCACTTACTTTAAAAGAATCATAACATGATACATTGTATCAATATACAATATATGTGTGTACAGTGGCCTTTATAGACCTTACAATGGTTGTACCTGCATGAACCATAACACTAAAGTGTCTTAGCAGTTGCTACATACTAAGTTGATCGGTTAACTTATCTAGAATGTTGTCTGACACATATGAGCTATCAACATATTTAGTTTAGTACATGTGGATTTTGTATCTTTTACACATTTTCTCAAATAAAAAAACCATTCACATATTCATTAATTTTAGGTATACTTGTCAGCCAACTGCTTACCATTTTATGGTATATTATTTAACCACCATTCCACAATGTCACATCATTACTTGCCTTATTCCTTATCATTGTACTCAAGTGATCATTCCATATCATTAACTTTATAACATAAGTTTCATTAATCATATAATCATTTTACCAATATACATTTTAAGTTACATTATGTTCACACACACACATTATGTATTACATATCTAAACACACTACATACGCACACATTATGTACTAAGCATCTTCATCATCATATAGATTTATTATTCACACATCTAATTCCTAATGATTCATTTCATTGAAGCTTAATACACTCCAATTATGCCTATTTTAGCTATAATTACATAAATAACCATTTTGCCCTTTTATACATACCATTCGACGAACCTACCTTTTTAATCATTTAATTTATTTCAACCTATTTTTCATTCATTCCATTAATTTATAACCTTATAAACCCTAATGTACCACGTTTGCAATTTTAGGGTTGTCCAAACCCTTAAACTAACAAAGTGACATAATGACCATATTCTTGAAAATGCATAACACATATATACACACTTATATTTTATCAAATACACTTATAAAATGATTATTTGACAATTTGAAATATGCCTCACTTCTTCTCTTTTCCATTGTCTTTGCTTTCCTCCACTTTTTCTAAAAATCCATAAAAGAAATTATATTAGAAAATTTCATAAAAAAATTTACAGTGCACTAAACTTAAAATAAGACCCATACCATTAAACTAAGCATGCCTAGTTACCTAGAAAAATATTACAACTTCAAAAATATGCTCACACAATTTAAGGGGTTCAAAACCATAACCCCTCAAAGCTCTCTTTTTCCCTAAATTCAACTCTTTTTTACAAAATTGACACTAAGTTAGAGCTTTAGACATGGAGAGTTAATTTAAGTACTTGACCTGAAGATTTTACATAGGATTTAGTGGAAAATGAAGAAAAATGGGAAAGAGGGAGTGACAAAGGTGGTATCAGCCACTTATGAAGGATGGGAAAAATGGCCTTTGTGATCTCACACAAAAATTTTACTTAAGCACACCTTTTATATTAAAACCATGGATGGCCATGATTAAGCCACATGGTGATCCGACAGCTATAATTAACCCTATTTATGTTTTAAGCTTTGAAAATGAGATTTTAAACTTTAAGGCCTCCAAGAATTCCTCTCTAGGAACCAAAATTACTATAATTTCCCAATTTAAAAACCCCTAAAATCTTGGGCCTAAAAGCTAATGGGCATCAATTAATTAATCAATTATTTTTTCTAAAAATTAAAGTAAAATACTTATCAATGTTAGAAAATTTTGATTTCAATGCCATTAAGCTAATTACAATTTTTGACCTTCAGGTCATTCTATTTTTGGTTCCTTCCAAGCACATCTAAAGCATTTTACTACTCGACTTAAACTACGAGCACTATTCACTAAATACCAACATGAAAATTTTTATTTGTTTAGTGGTTACTCTAAATAACTTTTTTTTTCATCTCTATTTTAGCCATCATTATTTGATGACTAGTAACCCTTTTTAGTCACCTCAGTTTGACCCAATTTCTCAAAAAATACTATTCACAGCTTAGGAAGTAATATTCATAAAATTAAGAATTTTAGGCATTATAAAGTGTTTCATTAGCATATTAGTTTTCCAAATGCATAGGTTGTAGATAGTTCATGATACTTAGCCTTATAAAAGTAGTGTAGTAGTTCAACCATTATGATACTTAGCCTTATAGAAGTAGTGTAGTAGTTTGACCATCCATTGTGAGGTATATATATGTTCTATATGTTTAGATATGAAGTAACATATATAATGGCACTCATGTATAGGTTAGGTGGGCTTAACTAAAGCTATATAAAATTATGACCATTGATTGTCTAAGCATCCTTAGTAAACATATTTAATAAATGTGTAGGTATATGGGTTGTATGCTTGCCATTGATGACAAATTAATGTTTGAATAGGTATGAGATGTTTATGCTCTACATGTGATGAGATACTAGTGTTGTCTTGTGATATCAGCAAATGATGTGTGATTGTAGAGGATCAAGAGGATCCATTGATTATGAGCTAAGGTTGGAAATATATAGAATTGTTTTTCCTTATAGGTTAGAATTTTTACTTTTTACTTTGGATAGCTATTATGCTATCAAATTTTCTACAAAATGCTAACTATAAATTACTTAGAGTCATATGCTTAATTGAGTAAGCTTATATTTTAAAAAGGGTTTTAAGATGATAAAGTAGTTTCATTTCATCTTTTATTTAGCTTTAATAATAGATCTAGTAAGAGGTATCACATTAGGTGGTATCAAAGCAAGTTTAGGCATTCCTAAGAACATAAAATTAAAAGGCTACCATATGATTATGAACATACATCATATAAAGCTAATAAGCTAGAGGCTATAACTATTTCTTTTGTAGTAACCCAAGATGAGTGAGCATGCTCATTTAGTGGTAACAAAGAGGTGAAAAGTCATACACTGATGATGATTCATAAACCAACTAGTTCTGAGCCTTTAATGCCTAATAGTACTGCATAGCTAACCCCTGTAGAGGGAAAACCTATAATACTTCAAAAAATGTTGTATTTGCTTAGACAAGCCACTACAGTAGCTATTCCACCTCTACACCAATGCCAGAACAATGTCGACTATCCCAAGCACTATAGAAAACTTACCTAGAAAGAGTGAAGAAGATAGAGGAATTAGACTTCTTGGGAGTAAAGACTAATGATTCAGGCAAAGTTGAGTATTAACTAGAAAGAACCATTAAGATTCTATCATAGTTAAAATGTACACCAAAAGAGAACCTGATATGTGCCACCACTCTATTATAAAAAGGAAGAATTTCATTAGTGAAAGATGGTGATAGAACATAAAATTGCATAAGAATTAACTTGGGAGCACATCTTGTAAGAAATCAAAAAGAGATACATCTTAGAGACCTACCTTAAGAATAAGAGGTAATAATTCTTAGACTTGTAGTAAAGGCGGTAATCTATATCAAAAAATGAAAAAGGTTTTGCCTAATTGACTAAATATGGAAAAGAAATCATGCCCATAAAAGCCAAAAGAAATAAAGGTTTGAAAAAGGTCACAATAATGATATATGGTTACAAGTGGCTATAACAAAGATTAGAGAATTTGCTTCTTTAGTAGCTGCTACTTGTATAGTGGATGACATATTGAAAGAAACAAGAGAAAACTTCTAAAAGGAGAAGATCCTATACTTAAGGATAGGCTAGTTAATTTCTAAAAGTAGGCAAAAGACATAATGGAAACCAATCCTTAAAACAAACATAGAAAAAAGGTCAAACACATAAATCAAGATAACAATCACAATTCAGACCCAAGTAGCAACAACAAGCTACCAATGGACCTAGTTCTATAGTAAAAAGTGTACTAGCTATATATGAGTCCTATGGAAGGAGTTAGAGAGGGATCTATTAGAAGACCAAGCTTAGTGAATGCTTTATATATAGATCTAAGGACCTCTACCAGAGAGATTGCCCCATTAGCTTCAAGTTTCCTCGCCAACACTTGCCAGAAGCCAAAGAGAGAATAGAGGAGATAGAGTTAGTACCAATCAAAAGTCATCTAAAGCCCAAGGTCTTGTACGAAAAAATTGAATATGAGCTATAGAGGGTTCTAATTCTCTAAATGTGATAATGAGTTCATTCTCGATGTTTGAATTACATGCTTTAGCCTTGATAGACCTAAGATAAACACACTCATAAATTTGTACTATTGAAGCACAAGACAAATGGTTAGAACCAGAAGCTATGAACCTAGATATTATAGTTAGCAATCTAATTAGGCAACATATGATAGTTAATAGGGTAAATAGAGATTGTCCTCTAATAGCTCAAAAACATGTATTCCCTACAAATCTCATTAAGGTTCCATTTAATGAGTTCAATATTATTCTAGGCATAGATTGGTTATCTAAGCACTGAGCTATGGTAGATTGCAAATAGAAAATAATCACACTCAAGAGATCAAATAGGAATGATGTGATGGCAGTTTGCGAAAGGAATTCCTTATCTAATGTGAGTTTTTGTTGTGATTGATAGGCAATTATTGTGAAAAGGGTGCAAGGCATATTTTGCTCATATGGTTGATACAAATAAGATTGGAGTGAATCTTAGCTAGATATCAGTGGTATCAAAATTCGCAGATGTGTTTCATATGAATTACTAGGGTTTCTACCCAAGTGAGAGCTTAATTTTGAGATTGAGGTGTATCTAGGTACAAAACCTATATCAATAATCCCATATCACAAAGTGCTCACAAAATTAAAGGAATTGAAAGTGAAATTGCAAGATTTTCTTCATAAAGGCTTTATTAGACTAATTTTTTTAACCCTAGGGAGAATCGGTGTTATTCATGAAAAAGAAATATGGTTCACTCCAATTATGAGTTTGTTATAGACAACTGAACAAGCTGACTATTAAGAATAAATATTCGTTGCAAAGGATTGATGATCTTTTTGATCAATTATGAAAAGCTAGTGCGGTTCCAAAAATTAACTTGAGATCAGGATATCATTAATTAAAAATCAAGAATTTGATATTCCTCAAATAGCTTTCTGCACTAGATATTGACATTATGAATTCTTAGTGACACCTTCTAGGCTTACTAATGCCCTTGCAATGTTTATGTACCTAATGAATTGAATCTTTATGCCATACATTGATAAATTTTTTGTTGTTTTTATTGAAGAAATCTTGGTGTATTAAAATACTAAAGAAGTAAATGAGTAGCATTTATGGTTAGTCCTACAAACTCTAAGATAGAAACATCTATATGCCAAGTTAAGTAAATGTGAATTTTAGTTGCATGAAATGGCCTTTTTGGGATAACTTGCTTTTTGTGATGGCATCAGAGTAGACCCAAGCAAGATTAAGGCTAAGTTCAAGTGCAAACCTCCTAGAAATGTGACAAAAATTAGTAGTTTCTTAGGACTAGACGATTATTATAAGTGATTTATCAAAGTATTCTCAATGATTCCTGCTCATCTGACATGTTTGCTATGGAAAGATGTGAGATTTATATGGGATGATAAATGTCAAGAGACTATTGTCAAATTGAAGGCCATATTAACTAAAGCTCCCATCCTTACACCACTAACACTGGGAAAGGATTTTAGTATTTATGGGCTCAGATGTGTATTGATGCAAGATGGTAAAGTAGTGGCATATACATCTCAACAACTAATGCCTTATAAAAGGAATCACCTGACCCTTTATTTAGAGTTAGTAGCAATTATCTTTTTCTTGAAAGTGTGGAGGCATTATTTGTATGGTGAGAAATGCTACTTATATACCGATCATAAGAGTTTAAAATACCTCCCAACATAAAAAGAACTAAACTTGAGGTAAAGGCAATGGATGGAATTGATAAAAGATTATGATTGTCTAATCAATTACCATCTAGGTAAAGCCAATGTGGTAGTTGATGCATTAAGTAGAAAATTCAAAGTATCTATGAGAGTAATGAATGTTAAGTTTAGTATATGAATGGTAAAGCACTTCTAGCAAAATTATAGATAAAGCCTAATTTGGTCCAACAAGTGATAGAAGCCTTGATTAAAGATAATCAGCTTATACATATTACAAGTTAAGACAAAGAGCGAAAGATTACAAAATATGAAATCAAACTAGATGGATGCTTATACCATCATGATCGATTATTTGCACTAGATATGGAAGAAATCAAGA
>CANXYI011791907.1:0-13335 GCA_948208565.1 Hura crepitans
AACTCATTATGTATACTTCTTATTTGAAGTAAAAGCTTTAAAGTCAAAGTACTTCACTTCGTATTTAAGATAGTTAGTAATCTCAAGTCTAAAGATACTTGAACCACTAATATGATTAAATACTTCCACTAAAATTTATTAAGTATCCATATAAAGACCTCATGGTAGGTCTTTAATGTACTTACTTCCTAAGTAAGCATCCACATGTTAACTCCAAGCATCTTTATGCTCATAGCTTGTAGGAACTACTGATTGATCTAATTAAAAAGTATAACATGTGCTGATATTTCTGCATTAACAATGTCCCATGTTGTTAATACTATGTTTAGGGATATTTAGGTTTTATCACATTTGCATGCAATATGAATATCATATTATGAACACTTCATAATTTCCTCTGCATTGTGATTTTATACTAGGGACTTTATAACATGGTTTAAGACATTTCAAACAATTACAAGTAATATACAAAGAGAAAAGCCTTCTTATATTAATTCACAAGTTTTAAATACATGAATACAACCCTATTACATAAGCTCTAAGACATAGAACTAACACATGAAAATTAAAATTGAATAAATTAGAAAAAGTATATATAAAGTGGAACCAAATTAATTAGTTTATAAATGTCATGTTCATTGATTCAATTAATTTCTAATATTTTTAGAATTTATATACCATGAATATGTGATGTTTATGATGTTAATTAAATGTTTCTATGTGGTAAAAATCATTTCTGCATGAATGGAATTCATAAACTTGCTTTAGTGCCAAAATTATCACGTTTTGAATCAGATAGTGCTCAATTTTGTCCATTTGGTTTGCCATGGGTTCATGACTTAATGGAGTAATTTTTTCAGATGAAATTGATCATTTATAATCCAAAATATGTCAATGGCTATTGGAACTTATCCAAAGTGGTTTGGATCAATTTTACAGTCCGACTTGTAAATGGTTTTATGGATTACTTTGAATTCGATTCTTGTGATCTACTGTTTGGAAATTTTTAATTAAAACAAAATTCAATATGATTGAATTTTGTATTTTGGAATTATATGTCGTATATTATCATGAAATTAATTGAATTAAATCAATGTTTGTCTTATTTAATCAAATTTTAAACTTTTGGTGATGAAGACAATGTTAGCTGAATTTCTACATGAAATTGACATTTCTAGTAGAATTTTGATTCTAATCGAGAATTGATTTATTTTTCTAATGTGATTAGGATTTTAGAGTAAATAAAAGGGTTAGGAATTATTCTAGTCTAATTTGGATAATATTTATCAAATAAATATTGGGATAATTAATTGAAGCTTATGCATATATCCTTCTACACGCATAGAGTTTTTATGTGATTCTTACCTTAAGTAATTTGATTGCTTGAATTCTGATGAGTTTATAATTAATCAAATGGAGAAATGTAATTTAATATTTTAATGGGATTAGATAATTAAATTACATGATTAATATGACTAATCCTCCATATAAAAGGCAAGAAATCTAATTGATTCATAGTGATAAATCGAAAATAGTTTTATGAGCATTATAATTCTAACAATCAACTGTAATCAAAATTTTCATAGTTTAATACATATGACACATTAAATATGCATGTTAAGGGTGTAAATTTGGCATCATAACTTGTGGCACCCTCTACCAAATCCATACACTGAACCCGAGTAGGGCATGCCACCGCATATCGATATCCGATTCCACTGCCGATAAAAAAACCAGAACAAATTAAAACTTTTATTAATGAAAAAATATCTTTAACTTATAGAATTGTAAAAACATTAAAAACCATTTGGCACACTTTAAGAGGCAATTAATAGGGTCATCATGTTAAAAATTCAACAGCATAATGGCTATACTAGAACACTTTCCCAAATAGTAAACCTATTAAAAATGCTTCTATAAAGACATATAACACATTTCAACTCCAATTGGGTCCTCATGACCCTTCAAACTCATAATAAAACATAGAGCTCAGGCTCAACTCAAACAACATTCTCACATGCAATATAACAAGTTATCACACAATCCATGTGAGAAAAATAAAACTTTTACAATAATATTATTTTAGTTACAAAACTAACCCATAGTTTACAGGTTAGGCCCAATCTATCTAAAATCACAAGAGCAACACTAACTATATTTACATCAATATCATTTTACAAAAAGAAACCAAAAGTACCCAAAAAAGGTAGCCTTCCCATTCTCCTATGGGGTAGAAGCTTTGACTCTAATTTGCTACTTTGTTACCTACACATCGCAAATAGGTAATGCGCTAAGATTTCACTAAGTTGTGTAATCACTTTAACATGATATAGTAGTTTAAGCATTCATTTATGCAATATGTGTCAAGTGAGTCATTTCCAATCATACACATGCACACATTATGAATGTCACATAATTATGCAATAGTAGCATATACTTGCCTTTAAAAGAATGAAAACCATATTATGTCCATAATTACATCATCATTGCTTCCAACATGAATAAAAATCAACCATATGCATAAAGTACTCCTATATTGGTCGTAAACTAACACATACTCAAATTTACATGGTAATGAACATAACAACATACATTTTGACCCATTATCATACATATTCATCAATACTACATATTCAAGTCTTAAGACCCTATATGCACCAACACATCAATTATATGAATATTAAACTCCACATAAAACCAAATACATCATATTAATTAGTTTAACCCTTTATTATGTCAAAATTACCAATGTTATACATAACTCGTCATTTAAAATGCAAATAACATTATTTTATGCTTAAATTATGCTAGAATCACAATTATTATTATAATGTGTTTAACTCATGCCCATACGAAAGAGACAACTATCCAAGGCTAGATAGTAGATAACAGGCTACCCAAAGGTGCTTAAAATGGTGTACCTGAAGGCACTGGTATCTGCAGATACAAAACGCATCAGCTCGTAGGCTCACACAAAGTAGTGCTAAAATAGTGGCCCAAAGATTGGTGCCTATCGACACAAAAATGCATATAACCCGTAGGCCTCCTACCCAAAGGTAAACATTATAGCTGTTGATCCTAGTTAATCGGTCAACCTATCTAAACTAGGTTGTCTAACTATATAGGCATCATTAAACATATCAATTTTATCTTATTTTAACCATTTTAAATGCATAACATTATTTATGTGTGAACTTACATAAACTGATCACATTGGCCATTTTGCACATCAGTGAGGCCAAAACACTCATGCTAAGTAACGTGTGTCAAACAATACATAGCATAGCCAAATTAGGCTTATATAAGCTCAAAAATACCAAATGGTCACATTGCCTAGGTATAAAAGCTAGAAAACTTTTCTGGCATCATAATCATGCATTTTACCATTACTGTCATTATTAACATGCATTATAATGTCTAATGCATCAGGATCATACACAACGGTCACATTTTGCATTACTTGCCATTTTACACACATTATCAATATTTAGTGATATACATGCATTTTATAACTACACATATGGCAATAAGCCATACAACATTTAAGATGGCATTTGGCTATCACTAAGCACACACGCATAATCTAGTCATTATATATGCATGTTCAAAATGGCATTTAAGCACAAAACATGCTATCCAAGTTAGTTACATACATAAATCACAATTATGCACATAATTCTCACATACATGAAATTTGGCCTCCATTTACCCAAGGCCTTTAAATCACACACACATATGTATCTATAATTATAAATCATGCTTAGATGCTTAATGTCACATTTATGTTCTTTAAATCGATTATACGCAATTATCTAGCTTTAATATCATATAATAGCATTATATGGTCATATTATCACATATATGAACATGTCATCATTCAAAGGCCATTCGGCAAACATGTTTTCACTATTAGCATATCATTCATGCCACATATAAGCATCCATTAATGTTACACATACACATGTGCCCATTAACCACATATAACATGCTGAAAGCATAAATGCACATATTGAAATTATGCCATGTTTTCATCATATCCATGCATTCTTAACTAATTAACCACCCAAGTTTAACACATTACATATACACAATATCCAAAAATCATATTTTTATCGACCATTACATTTATTATGCATTATAGTAATTAGTAGCATTTATTACTATTATGTAACTATATGGACATATTGAAATTCATGCATTTTAACTCAAGTTGATGTGATTACACATACCAAACTCGATCATACAGGATGCTCATTACCGTCCTAAGCCTTCTTCCTGCCTTGGGAGGTTCGGGTTGACATTTTGCCTTTGAACATAAAAAGATACCATATATAAAAATTAATATAAATTCTAGGAACTTCAAAAAATTGTTCCAATCCTCGTTATACGCTCAATGACATCCTAGAAACCCATTAAAAATAACAATTCCAAAAAAAATACCCAGGAGTTAGGAGGTTACTATTCACCTTAAGAGGGAATTCAATTTTCCTTTCGAAATACTCCACCAAATTAAGTATTCTTGGTATCTAAGAACTCGTCTCGGGATGCTCTTTCGTTCGGGTATGATATGTAGAGGTGGGTATTATGGAAGAAGAAGAAAAATCAAATGAAAAGAGAGGGAGGAGGCTCATAGCTTTTTTTGGTGGAGGAGGAGGGAAATGGGTGATGGTGGAGGAAGGAAAATGAGGGAAATTAAATTTCCCTTACTTTATGTAGTTTTCGAAAATCAATTTTTTCCTCTCTTTGGTAAAATTTTTATACCCTATAGGAATGTTGGAATTCCTTCATTCTTATCCCCATAATTATATAAATTCCTCCTCTAAATTCCCTTAAAACCTTAAGCCCGAAAAATGAAGGAAAGATATAAAATTACTATATTTTATTTCTTGAAAATTAAGTAAAAATACTTTTTGATATCAGAAAATTCCAATTCCAAAGCCAATGGACTATTTGGAATATTTGAATATCAGGTTGTAACATTTTCTTATTATTTTAAGCAACTTCTGAATTATTTTACGGTTCAGCTCTGCCTATGGCATTATTTATAGGACATTACTGTAAAATGCTCTTTAGCATTTTTAACCATCCAAATGGCTTTAGATTGGCTTTAAACTTTGCCTAAAATTCTCTCATAATTAATACTCCCCATTTGTACAGTTAGTGCGAATCAAGTTTTGGGAAGCACTATTTATCCCGAGAAGTACTATTCATGAGAGTCGAGATTTTTAGGTCGTTACATTTCTTCCCCTCTTAAAAGAGATGTCAACCTTAACATACTTGATCAAAAGAGATGTGGATACTACTATGTCATATGAACTTCACTCTCCCATGTAGTTTCTTACATGCCATGATGTCGCCACAACACCTTCACCAATAGAACTGTCTTATTCTGTAACTCCTTAACCTCCCTATCTAAGACGCTCACAGGTTCTTCCTCATATGACAAGTATAGCCATATCTCCACTTCCTCAGCTATTAACACATGTGAAGGGTCTGATCTATATCTTCTCAGCATCGAGACATAAAACACGTCATGACTCTACTGCAACTCTAGAGGTAGAGCCAATCTATAGGCCAATAGACCCGCACATTCTGTGATCTCGTATGGTCTAATAAACCTCGGACTCAACTTTCCTTTCTTATCGAACCTCAACACCTTTTTCCATGGAGATACCTTAAGAAAGACTTTATCACCAACTTCATACTTGATATCTCTTCTCTTCAAATTCATATAGGATTTATGTCTATCTAAAGTAGCCTTCAGCCTCTCTCTAATGATCTTCACCTTTTTTTTAGCATCCTTAACCAAATTCGGTCCCATAAGCTTATGCTCACTCAACTCGCCCCAACATAAAGGAGTCCTGCATTATCTCCCACATAATACCTCATAAGGAGCCGTACCAAGACTCACCTGGTAACTATTATTGTAAGCAAATTCTACCAAAGAGATACACTTATCCTAGCTACCCTTGAGCTCTATGGCACATGCTTGAAGGAGATCCTTAAGCACCTGAATAAGCCTCTCTGACTAACCATCCATCTAAGGATGAAAAGCCATGCTAAAACTAAGCCTGGTTCCCAAAGCTTTCTAGAGCTTCCTCTAAAATCTTGATGTAAAATGAGGATCTCTGTTTGAAATGATAGAAGAAGGCACTCTATAAAGCCTAATTATATCATTAGCATATAGTTCAGCCAACTTTTCTAAGGAATAATCCTTTCTTACTGGAATGAAATGAGCTGACTTGGTCAATTGATCGACCACCACACAAATAGAATCATGGTTATTCTTGGTCATTAGTAATCTAATCACAAAATCCATAGTGATTCGATCCCATTTCCATTTTGGAATTGCTATAGGATGCAGCAAACTAGAAGGAATTTGATGCTTAACCTTCACTTGCTAACAAGTGAGAAATTTAGTTGCATAATTAGCTATGTCTATCTTCATGCCTAGCCACCAATATACCATTTTTAAATCTTGGTATATCTTAATATTCCTAGGATGCATAGCATATGGTACATTGTATGCTTCTTGCAAAATTTGCTATCTCAAATCTTCACTATCTGTCACACAAAAGCGTTGATGATTCAATAAATAACCATCTTCCTTAATCATAAACTCAGTAGACTTCCCCTCTTAGATTATACTCATGATATTCTAAAGCTTATAATCATCCTTTTATGAATCCTTTACTAATTGCATCAAACTTGGCTTGACTTATAACTCAACTAGCAAACCACTATTATCTTGCAACTTTAAACTAACATGCATTGCCTTCAAAGCTGACATAAGCTTCCTACTCAAGGCATTTGCAACTACATTAGCTTTCCCAGGATGGTAATTAATAAGGCAATCATAATCCTTGATCAATTCCATCCATCTTCTTTGCCTCAAGTTTAACTCTTTCTATGTCGGTAGATGCTTTAGATTCTTGTGATCAGTGAAGACATAACACTTTTCCCTATAAAGATAATGCCTTCATATCTTTAAAGCAAACACAATAGCTTTGAGCTCTAAATCATATGTTGAGTATTTCTTTTGAGGTTTTAATTGTCATGAAGCATAAGCAATAACTTTGTCATCCTGTATGAGTACACGTCTTAACCCATTTAATAAGGCATCATTGTATATGGTGAACTCTTTTCCTGACACTGGTTGAATTAAAATCAGAGCCTCTATCAACAAACTCTTGAGCTTATCAAAACTTTTTTGACATCTGCTATCCCATTCAAACTTTATATCCTTCCTCAAAAGATGTGTCATAGGGCTTGCTATCAAAGAAAACCCTTTGGAAAACCTTCTTTAATGTTCAGCCAAACCCAAAAAATTCCTAATCTCTGTTATATTCCTAGGTGGCTTACACTTTATCACAACTTGAATCTTACTAAGATCAACCCTTATGCCTTTTACCAATGATATATGCCCTAAAAATGACACTTCCTCTAGCTAAAACTCACACTTAATGGGTTTAGCATAAAGTTTCTCATCCCTCAAGATTTGTAAAACTATTTCAAGATACTTCTTATACTCTTCTCAGTCTTTAGAATACATAAAGATGTAATTGATGAAGACTACTACAAACTAAACTAGAAATGGCCTGAAGATCTGATTTATGAGATCTATGAATGTTGTTGGTGCATTAGTTAACTCGAAAGGCATCACTAAGGACTCATAGTGACCATATCTAGTTCTGAATGTTATCTTATGTATGTCCACTTCTTTCACTCTTAGCAGATAATACCCAGATCTAAGATCAATCTTAGAGAAGACACTTGCGCCTCTAAGCTAGTAAAAAAGATCATCGATCCATAGTAAGGGATATTTGTTCTTGATGGTGACTTTGTTTAATTGCTTGTAATCCACACAAAATCTCAAAGAACTATCTTTCTTTTTGATAAACAAAATCAGTGCTCCCTATGGTGAAACACTCGGCCTTACAAAACCTTTACCAATAAGCTCTTGCAACTGTATCTTCAACTCCTTCAACTCTACAGGAGCTATCTTGTATGGAGCTATGGAAACTAGTGTTGTGCCTGGCATCACCTCAATTCCAAATTCTAACTCCTATTTTGGTGGTAAAGCAGGTAACTCATTTGGAAAAATATCCTCAAACTCAGCCACAATAGGAATCTGGCTTACTTCAAATACTTCCTTTTTAGTGTCAACCACATATACAAGGTAGGCTTTACAACCCTTACGCATCATCCTACTAGCCATAACTACTGATACTATATTAGCCACGCAATTCGATCTTTCACCCTTCACTATCACTTTTAGCCCATCGCTAGCTTACAATGTGATCTTCTTCCTCTTACAATCTATTATGGCATGATACTTAGATAACCAGTGTAAACCTAAGAGAAGATTAAACTCATTAAACAACAATTCAATGAGATCCATTAAGAAAACATGTCTTTGTATTGATGAATGACAATCTTCAAACACTTTGTTCACTATGATGTGCTGTCTTATAGGATTACTAACCATCATATCAAAACTAAAGTCATTTGACTTTAAACCCCGATCTATAACCCATGTTATGTAGATATAAAAATGTGTGGACCCTGAGTCTATCAGCGCTAAAGTAGGTAAATCAAAGATATGAAATGTATCTACTACAACATCTGTGGCATCTGCTTTCTCTTTAGCCCCAATGGCAAACTACCTGGCTAGAGCTCTACTGTCTGACTTATCCTTTTGACTAGACCCAACTCTATTCTTGGTGTCTCTCTTATCCTACTTCAATGAAGGATTATATGGTCTCACTAGGCAATCTTTCCAGAAGTGCTCCCTGGACCCACAACTCGAGCAAACTCCTATCATATTCTTCCAATAGACACTATAGTGTTTTTTGTGATGAGTCTAAAAAACTGGTGTTAAAACACTACTAGCAATAGATCTAGGAGCACTTGAGATTTGAGTCTATGCTCTAAAACCCTATCTGATCTCTAAGATTGATCTAACTTTTTGCCCTTCTAATGGTTGGACTAATCCCTTTTTTTTATCTGCTATATAACCATAACTGTCATGTCCCTAGCAAAAAGACCTCTTCTTGAAGCTATTCAGCTGATACACCATCTCTGTGGTATGACAAGCTACTATCAAGTTTGAAAATTCACTGATCTACATTAGAGCAACCTATTAAATAACATTCAGATTTAGCCCCTTCTTAAACTTCTTGTAGCAATCTTCCTCTGTAGCAATCACTACCTTAGCATATGTGCTCAAGTAAGCAAACTCCTTCTCATACTCAGATATGGATCTATGCTTCTACCTCAAATCCATAAACTCCTGATATTTCTAATCCATGTAATGCTCAGTTATTTACTTCTTCTTGAATTCTTTAAAAAAGAACTCCCATGTAAGATGATTAATAGTCTTATGCTTTAAATGGCCTCTCACCACTTCAAAGCTTCCTTTGACAGCGTAGAAGTAATGCACGTAGTATACTCTTTATGAGGACGCTTCAACTATTATATAATCTTGAGCATCTAATCTAGCCAATACTCAGCTCTACTTTCCTCACCCTTAAAGTACTTAGCCCCATTCTTCAATAACCACTCTATGTATATCTTTTAAAAAGCCTATTGCTCTTGAGGCACTAGAGATAGAGCTATGTGTACCATAGCAACTATAATAGCAGCAGTTGTAGCAGCCACTGTTGCCTACCTGATGGACTTTAACATAATCTCTAGCCAAGCCGATTGACCTCGTTGTCCATGTGCAGCATGTCTTGCATCACTAGGGGTCATATACTCAGGTTGTGCCCCTCATGATGCAATCGTAGTAGGAGCATGGCTCTCTACTTCTTTTTCTTCACTTCGAGTCATACTACAACTCATCTCTGTATCTGTAGGTAAGAGAAACATATTAAAAACCCCACATGTAAAATGTTACGATGTAAATATACTATAATGCTCTTATGTAACCATAGATTTAAAGGAAAGCCTAAACCAGAGCTCTAATACCATTAAGTGTGGCACCCTCTACTCAACCTGCACACCCGACCCGAGTAGGGTATGCCACAACATATCGATATTCTATTTTGCTACCCATAAAAAAAACTAAAATAAATTAAAAACTTTTATTAATTAAATAATAGCTTAACTTATGGAGTTGTAAAAACATTAAAAACCATTTGGCATATTTTAAGAGGCAATTAATGGGGTCATCGTGCCAAAAATTTGACAGTATAATGGTTGTATTGAGACACTTTCCCAAATAGTAAACATGTTAAAAATGCTTTTACAAAGACATACAATGCATCTCAACTCTAATTGGGTCCTCTTAACCCTCCAAACTCATCAGAAAAACACAGAGCCTCAGGCTCAACTCAGACAGCATTCTCTTATGCAATATCACAAGTTATCACACATTCCATGCAAGAAAAATAAAGCTTTTATAATAATACAGTTCTAGTTACAAAATAAATGCATAATTTACAAATTAGGCCCAATCCCTCTGGAATCACAAGAGCAACACTAATTATATTTACATCAACATCGTTTTACAAAAAAAAAGAACCAAAAGTACCTAAGAAGGGCAGCCTTCATATTCTTCTATGGGGCAAAAGCATTGACTTTAATCTACTGTTATGTTACCTACACGTCACAAATAGGCAATGCAATAAGTTTTCACTTAGTGGTGTAACCACATTAACTTGATATAGCAGTTTAAGCATACATTTATGCAATATGTGTCAAGTGAGTCATTTACAATCATACACATGCACACATTATGAATATCACATAATTATGCAATAGTAGCATATACTTGCCTTTAAAAGAATGAAAACCATATTATGTCTATAATCACATCATCATTGCTTCTAACATGAATAAAAATCAACCATGTGCATAAAGTACTCCTATATTTGTCATGAATATACACATACTCAAATTTACATGGTAATGGGCATAACAACATGTATTTTGACCCATCACCATACATATGTGTCAATACCACATATTCGGGTTTCAAGACCCTATATGCACTAACACATCAATTATATGAATATTAAACTTGGCATAAAACCATGTATGTCATATTAATGGGTTTAACTTGTCATTATGTCAAAATTACCAACATTACATATAACTCATCATTTAAAACACAAATAACATAATTTTATGCTTAAATTATGGTGGAATCACAATTATTATTATAATTTGTTTAACTCATGCCTATACTAAAGAGACAATTATCCAAAGCTAGATAATAGATGATGGGTTACCTGAAGATACTTAAAATAGTGTACCTAAAGGCACTGGTATCCACAGATACAAAATGCATTAGCCTGTAGGCTTACATAAGTAATGCTTAAATAGTGGCCTGGAAGCCTATGCCTGTCAACACAAAAATGCATATGACCCGTAAGCGTCCTACTCGAAGGTAAACATTATAGCTACTGATCCTACTTGACTAGTTAACCTATCCAAATTAGGTTGTCTAATTGTATAGGCATCATTAAACTTATCAATCTTATCTCATTTTAACCATTTTAAATGCATAACATTATTTATGTCTTAACTTACATAAACTAATCACATTGGCCATTTTGCACATCAGTAAGACCTAAACACTCATGCTAAGTAACATGTGTCAAACAATAAATAACATAGCCAAATTAGGCTTACATAAGCTTAAAAACACCAAACGGTCACATTGCTTAGGTGTAAAATCTAGAAAACTTTTCTGGCATCATAATCATGCATTTTACCATTACTGTCATCATTAACATGTATTATAATGTCTAATGCATCATGGTTATACACAATGATCACATTCTATATTACTTGCCATTTTACACACATTATTAGTATTTAGCGATATACATGTGTTATATGACTACATACATGGCAATAAACCATACAACATTCAAAATGGCATTTGGCCATCACTAAGAACACACACATGATCTAGTCATCATATATGCACATTTGGAATGACATTTAAGAACAAAACATGCTATCTAAGTCATTTACATACATAAATCACAATTATGCACATAATGCTCACAAACATGAAATTTAGCCTCCACTTACCTAGGGCCTTTAAATCATACACACATATGCATCTATAATTATAAATCATGCTTAGATGATTAATATAACATCCATGTTCTTTAAATTGATTATACACGGTCATATGGCATTAATATCATATAATAGCATTATATGGTCATATTATCACATATATGAACATGTCATCATTCATGGGCCATTCGGCAAACATATTTTCACCATTAGCATATCATTCATTCCATATATAATATTAATGTTACACATACACATGTGCCCATTAACCATATACAACATGCTAAAAGCATAAATTCACATATTGAAATTATGCCATATTTTTATCATATCCATGCACTCTTAACTAATTAACCACCTAAGTTTAACACATTACATTTACACAATATCCAAAAATCATATTTTTACCAACCATTACATTTATTAGGCATTATAGTAATTAATAGCATTTATTACTATTATGTAACTACATAGACATATTGAAATTCATTCATTTTAACTCAAGTTAATGTGATTACACATACCAAACTTGATTGTACGGGATGCTCATTACCATCTAAAGCCTTCTCTTTGCTTTGAGAGGCTCGAGTTGACATTTTGCCTATGAACACAAAAGGATACCATATATAAAAATTAATATAAAATTTTAAGAAATTTAAAAAATTATTCTAAGCCTTGTTATACACTCTACGACATTTTAGGAACCGATGAAAAATAACAATTTCAAAAAAAAACTTGAGAGTTGAGATGTTACTATTCACTTCAGGAGGGAATTCGATTTTCCTCTCAAAATACTATGCCAAATTGAGTATTCTTGGCATCTGTGAACTTGTCTCAGGATGTATTTTCATTCGAATGTGATATATAGAGGTAGGTATTATGGAGGAGGAAGAAAAAACAATGGAAAAGTGAGGGAAGAGGTTCATGGCTTTTTTTGATGTAGGATAAGGGAAATAGGTGGTGGTGGAGGAAGAAAAATGAGGGAAATTAAATTTCCCTTGCTTTGTATAGTTTTTGAAAATCAATTTTTTCCTCTCTTTTGTAAAATTTTTATACCCTATAGGAATGTCAAAAATCCTTCATTCCTATCCTTATAATTATATAAATTCCTCCTCTAAATTCACTTAAAACTTTGAGCTTGAAAAATGAAGGAAACCAGTAAAATTACTATATTTTCTATCCCAAAAATTAAGTAAAAATACTTCTCGATATTAGAAAAATTTGATTCTAAAGACAATGGACTATTCAAAATATTTGAGTATTAGGTTGTAACATTTTCAAATTATTTTGAGCAACTTT
>CANXYI011792004.1:0-17131 GCA_948208565.1 Hura crepitans
CATATCATCCATATTATTATTAGAGCATTTTAAGAGTAAGTACCTCTTTTTTATTGATTATTATTCTCGCCAAAATGCTTATCAATTTAGAATGTAAAACATTTATTCACATTAAAATCATCAATTTTTAGCCATTGTAGAGGGATCACATATATCATTTTATCATATTAGTGATCACTTTATCACATATTCAGTGCTATAAAAGCATTTTTTGCATGTTTTTAAAATAATATGAGCCAAAAAAATTCACAAAGTCATCATATCATATTGTGTATGCAAATTCTAGTCTATCTTGATTATTCAAATTTCTCTTTATATCATGTCTCATGTACATATGCACACAAAGCATCTTATCAAGTACTTCCTTTTAAAAAGATCATATAGTTTGGCCCAGAAATCAATTTAATTTTCCATAACATTCACATGGATTTATAATATTCAAGTTCACCTATTCATAAATCTCATATACGTTTATAACATAAATTATGATGGTTAAGCATGTTACCTATGTGAATTTCAAGAAATTTGCACACAATGTCCCAAACTACTAATTTTTGCCCTAAAGGAATTTAAACATATCATTCCCATGTTTAATTACATGTAAGGTCCTATAGTCATTTATTTTTATTATTTATGCCATGTTTAATACAACCTAATTTGCTATCATAATGAGTATATAAGCATTTAAATTTCTATTTTGAATTTTGTTGTAACATATTATCTTTATTATTGCAGTTACAAGTATTTAATTATATTGACTAGAAATTCATGCATAATTAGTCACATATATAACATGGTAATAATTACCATTCATAATTGGAATATTCTAATTAGCATATAACATTTATAAATATATACCAAAATCCTTTCTTTTATATCTACACATAGGACTTTTACTAATGAAGTGAACATTACAAATTTAAATTCATGAAAAATTCATTTGAATTGAAATTTTTTGTTAAGTAGAAATATTTCAAGAACTCTACAACTCATACTAGACAGCCCCTTTGGTTTGCCTAAATTAAGTAATTTAAGTCATTATTATTTAATCTCATTAACTATTGGTAGAGTTAATAATTATTTTATATGATTTTAGCAATGAGTGTGAAATATGTTAACAAACCAAGTATATTTCAACACGAGAGAACTTTTAAAAATATAATTTTCATAATCAAAGTAATGACATTTCAATATAATCCAAAAATTAAATCAAATTGTTAATGTAGAATGAGTGTAATTAAATATTTAAGTTGCTATTCCTTAACTTCCAATATTAGTTTCAGCAACTATCTAAGCATAATATGTAGTATAATAGTATGTATCTATTCTATTAGTATAAATGTAAAGTCTATTTTCTAATTTTGTAGCATGCAAATTACCTCAATTAGACCTTATAATATCTAATTTTTATTGCACTTTGGCATTAGGTGTGAATGTATTTGTCTTATTCCAACAATTATGATCATATTATTCTTTTATTAGCCACACCTAAACTCAGAGCAAACATTAAATTAAAGATCAAATTCTTGCCACAATATGATAGTAAGCAAACAACTTCTATAATAGTATCATTCCTTACTTTCTATTGACTAATTAAACTTAAACATTACTAAAAATTCAACATTTAATCAAATGTAATAAAAGTTTAAGATCTAATTAAAATTGTAGAACTAGCTTCCTAAATTTCTTATTGATAAGGGCAATCCCAACAGTTAAAATAAAATGGGACCATTAACTATAATTTAATTGAAATTTCGAAGAAAGACTAAATATACTAAATTTAAAAAGCACAATCCAGATTTTTCTAGATTTTGATTACTCTTGACATGTATAAATACCTTATTTTTATTCTCATTAACAAAAAACAAAGGTTTTATTTGTAAAATTTGATAGTTAAAGCATAACAACTTAGTCCAATTGTTTACTTAATTATAGAACTCAGCTTTTAATATATCTCCTTTTTAAATTCTAACCCCTAATATAATCTAAACATGTTTTAGTTACCTTTATTACAATATTTGTTATCTAATTACCGACTAATATTACATTTAATTCAAGCTTCAAACTAAACAATAATAGTGTAATTTAACCATCATAATAGCAACAGTTGAATTTCCAATTATCCAAATAATTACAATACCAACTTTTAAGGACTTTATACATCATAAAAGTACAATTCAACTTAAATTCCCAATTTTGACAATCTCAATCTCAACATAACCTCTTTTTCCTAAACTAATAATAATGAATTTCTTTTATAGTACCACTTAATATTTCTTCAACAGGATGTCAAAAAGAAAGGAAATTTACTACTAATATCCTTTCTAAAAACTATCAAATTATGGTTTCAATAGAAAATAATGGCAATAGAATTTTGTTAAGACTTTATTAACAATGTCAATTGCACCCTTTAACTTTAACCTCTTCCTCTTTAAATGAGATTAAAGCATTCTTAAGAAAATGATTTTTTAATCAGTCTCTTTAGCCTCTATGTCTTCCTCCTTAAATAGCAGCACTAGTGGAAATGTATTTCAAATTGTTAAAGAAAAAGCTAGTTAAAGCCCCTATGCTAGCCCTCATACTTCCCAAATCGACTTCTAAATCAAGTCAAAAAGGAAATCATTTATGAGTAGTCCAATTTTCTATAGAACTCTACCATTCTTTTCTATTTCAAATTGATCAGTTGGAAAAGGGATTCATTTCTATAAAGACATTAGTATTTAGGCATAATTAAAACCAATTCCTTGTGTCTATGATTTCATCTTTAATTTACTACTCCTATAACTCTTAAATATCAAAAAAAAAAAGAAGAGGGGGTGGAGAATTCTTAAAAGTTATCCTTCATAAAGAGAGAGTTAAGTGTGTTTCTAGATTTTTTAATAAATAAAAATCCTAATTTTGGTGAGTAGTGTTTCTTATGACGTGAATAGTGCTCTCGATACCAAGGACACACTAATTAGACAAAATAGAAGGGTTAATTGTTTTAATATCATAGGTTAAATTTGAGCTATAAATGGGATCATTAAGTGGGTTAAAATGAGAAAAAGAAAGTTTTTATGATGGCCAAAATTTATTTGGAGCTAAACTAAAATTTTTTAGTTTTACTCAGATTAACTTAGGAATTTCACAACTCGATACCAAAATATTTCGAAGGGAATTATGGAACAAGAATTGGAATTTTTGAAGGTCAAGAATAATGTATAAAATTCAAAGAATGGAATTAAAATGAGAGTGAAGCAGAATATAATTGTAAATAATTATAAAATAGGGAAATTTATGCATTTTTGCCTAAAATATTTTAGGAATGCAATTGGCAGCCACATAGAAAAAGAAAAAAGAAATTAAAAAATGAAAGAAACAGAGATAAAGAAAAAAAGGAAAAAGAAAAATAAAGAGAACAATAAATAGGAAAGAATGGTTACAAGATGATAAAGAGAAGGCTATGAGGTTTTAAATTCTGAAGGTAATTGAAATTTTTTTATGAGACAGATAGAATTTGGTGTTTAAAGTTGGACCTTCCCTCAATTTGGTGAAGAGATAAGACATTGAAACTCTTCTTTAGCCAACTTAAAGGTTGAAATAGACTTTAAATGTTATAAAGATAGAGGATAAGGATAAGAAAGAAGGTAGTAGAAGATTAGCAATTAGGGAATGAAGGAGAATTTTGATTCCAAGCAAAGAATGCCAATTAGAGTGAGTTGAAGAAAAGAGTAAGAGGTGGCTACTATCTTTTAAAGGCATTCATATCATCAACAGTCACTGTGCTGGATTACACCTCCAATTAGAGACTTATGGGGAGGAAATAAGGTTAAACAAATATGGTAGAATGAGTTATGGCAAGATTGGGGAATTTTGAATGCAAGGAAGTGGAACATTTTGGAAATTTGAGAACTATGCTAGAATTCATTCTCTTCTTTGATAACAAGTTTGAATTTCAATTTGGTCTTAAGTATCTTTTGTCCTTAATTTTTGCTTGGGGTGAATTTTTTTAATGCTTATCGAATTAGGTTAGACATTAGGATCACTAAGGTTAAATTTTTATTGTCTATTGTGAACAAATTTTGGCACATCTAGTGTATAGTTGTTGCTATGGTTGTATGTGAGAATGAAATGGTTTGTGTGAAAGATTGATAGGTCATAAAGTGGATTGTGTGTTTGTGAGTGTTATCTATTGTATGGGGAAGTAAGAGGGCATTAAACCCTTAAAGTAGTAGTCATGAAGGGATTAAATTTAAGCAAAAGAAGAGCAACTAGCCACTGTCAGTAAATAGACTAATGAGTTTGAGATTGCAGTCTTGGCCATGTAAAAGGGTTGGGTTGCTATTGCATTTTAAGATGGCTTGTGCAATTAAATTCTATGGGAGTTAAAAGGCTCCTTAAAACTATTCATAAGTATATCCAAGTTTTGTGTTATTGAATTTTTATTAAATATACATTTTTTATGCTTATGTTAATGTATGCTAACTGAAGATCATTAAATTTTACTAAGAATATGCATTATGTTGATAATGACTAATATCGTGAATAAAATTTAAGCGTGTGTTGTGATTCTTGAACTAAATTATATGTTTTTTAAATGTGAAGAGGTAATGTGTGATCTTATATGAGATACTTTTTAGGTTTATAATAAAGAGAGAACAGTTTTGTATTAAAGAAATAGTCTATTTTGGTCAAAATCCTCTAAAAGGTGATTTTACATTTAAAGCCTATACTTGAATGTTTGGTTTTATGATCAAGTACAAGTAATTAAGCATGTTTCAAGTAGTACTATACTAAAACATATACAGTTAAGACAATTGTAGATACCTTACTTTTAGGTCTATGATGATAACCAAAGATAAGCTCAAGTAACAAGGTAAGCATCCTAGACCCTAAGCCATATAGACTAACTTATTGCAAGTCTACTCGGGCTTGATGCCACGAGGTCCACACCAATTAACCAAGTGCCAGCCTAGAATAGCAAAGCCCATAGACCATTGTTTGCCCGAACAAGCCAAAGCACCTGTCCACATGAACTATAATAAACTTAGCACAAAGTTAGGCCTATGAACCACCAAGGTGGCGGACACAAAGACTATGTCTACATGAACTTAGATACCCCTAGTCTACACTGATCTATTGATGAAAAGCTTCTAGAAGCATGATCTTCCTACTTAGACTCTAACTTCTAATCACACTAGGACTCTACCTTTTTTAAATGTGAAAACTATCCACCAAGCCTATAAATTCCCTCTCTCAAGGGAGAATTAATAGAGGCAAATTAGAGAATCCAACCCTATTATTCCAAGAGTCTAGGCATTGACTCCAAAGTAGGAAGCAATCTACTAGCACTTAGCCTAAAAAAACAATATTTCTTTCGAAAACTCAACCTTTACTTTATTGCTTAAAGCTAATCATAAGGTAAGATCTGAGGCCTTCATTTGTATTGTTCATTCCATTTCCATTATTTCTATAATAGAGGATCTCCTGGGAATAACTAACATGTGAGGTGATTCTATGTAATCCCCACATTGATTGTAGGAGTATATTGACATTTTTTACTTTTTTTGTTATATTTAATCATTCATTAAAATGTTGTGATCATTCTAGAATTGATAATTTAGTAACACAGACTTATCTTATTGAATGATAAGGTCTGCATGGACTTAATATTTAAATATGTCTATGATTTGACATCTATGTGGACTATTTTTTGACAATAGTCTTTTGTTTAGTTTGTATGCCATGTTTTAATGTATTATGTTTACCATGTTGACATGTTTGTATGCTATTATCATGCTATATGGCTATTCTATTCCTTAATATGAATATTGTTGATATTTTGGAATTACTATTTTGTCCACGCGAACTCCCTTTCATAAAGATCATAGTCCGCATGGATATAAGTGTTCTATGTATATATATTCAGTTTTGTGGTTCGCACAGACTCCCTTTCACAAAGAACGTAGTTCACATGGACATATGTTCTAAATTCTAATTCTTATGAATATCAATGTTTATATTTCCCTTTGCATGATTAATTTGACATTTTCTTAGATATAATCATTATTTGAACATGTATAATGATAATTCATTTTTGTATTACACATGTTGCTATTATTCTATTTTATGTTGTTATCTAATCTTTATAGACCATTATTTGTGTAACTAACTACTTTCCTTGAGTTGTGTAAGAGTCACCATTCTTACTGGAAATGAGGTTTGGCTAAACATATTAGCCATGACATGTTGTAGTATGCATAGACATAGACCAAAGGCTGTAGTGAGTCCATACGGACTTTCCTATGTAAAAATGGGACCAAATAGCTTACTCTTTATCTGTTTATTTGGTTTTGTAATTTTTATTTCCTTTGACTATTTTCAATTGTGATAAATAGTTTAATAACTTGTTTTATACTCCAAAAGCCTAACCTCACATTAATGATTTTTCTATCTAAATAATTGGTGTTTTCCTAATAAAATGGTTTTGATTTTTCATTAATAGAAGTCATATAAAAACGTATTGTAACAAAGGCCAATCTCCTAGAGATAAGAGATGGGCAATTGCCACCAATTCCTATATGAGTAATTGTTAGGTTAAACAATAACTAATGAATGACCCATTTGTGGATGCCAATACACACTTATGCTTATTGTATATTTTTAATATTGAAATTTATTCTCCCTAAGTGAAAAGGTGACATAAATGCTTTAATTAAGATGCTTGTTTACATGACATGGGATTGATAAACATTCAAATATAAAGGAAGGTACATTATTGGGGCATTAATAAGATTTGATTCTAAACACTTTTTGGGAAAAAGATTAAAAGTCCTAGTGTAAAGCTTGATGGCAACTACAAACACTAAATGCCTCATCCTTGGTAATACATATATAAAATTTATAGTGGCGAATCTGTTAGGGACTAAGAATTGAATTTGAAAGTGCCTAAATAATATACCTTCTAATATTCTAATTTTTATCAATCCCATACATTTCATTCTACATAAATTGTGTCCTTTCTTACCTTAGATGGTGTTATGAACCATGAACCAAATTTTCATTCAAGGATGGGAGATTACAAGCATATCCATCACTTATAAGCCTTATACTTCGGGTATATGAAATGATGAACCAACCAGTCAGTATTATCCTTGATTAGAAAGACTCGTTAGAATGGACCCCCACTTATTGGAACCATAAACCCTTTTTAGACTAGACCATAAGCCCATATAGTCAGGCTTAAAACTTCCCCTATGTTGCATAACCCTAAGAGTTTATGATTACATTATGATTGCTATATGAGCCTATTACATTTAACCAATCTGAAGTGGGGCCAACCTATTATGCCCTTTATCTAGAATGGGCCTAACCTAATTTCACCTCAAATAAGACTTAAATGTTAAAGGCCATTATTCCTACATACGATTTAAAATGAGAGGTCCATGGGCTTAATTAGACCCATAATCGAACCTATACATCCCCTAGTGATACTTACGTAAGCCCACCTAAGTAAAATTGCTATAGCCATATGTGTGGGAGTAATATGGTTAGAAGGTTTATTGCTTGTGTTTGTCTTTATACACTTGACATGTTTCCTTTTGTTTTGTTTATGTACACATGTATAACATTAGACTTACCTACTCTATGACATAAACTTCTTACGTTCATGAGAACTCACAATTTATTCATATACTTTGTAGTTTACATATATTATTCATAAGCTTTTTCCATGCATCCATATAACAATGTGGTACACGTGCACTTCACACTAGCACATGACACACTAACCATGCATCAAAGGTTGCTATCAATTCATGCATCTATCTCATGCACGAATTAACTATTTGTACCATGCATCCACACATACGCATGCATCATATTTTTCCCAAAAACATAATTCATACATAAGGCATATGTTATATATCATGTATCATTTTAGACCACTTATGCATCATTACTAACCCTTTGTTTTGAAACCACCATTAATCCATCTTCAACTTATCAAAGAAGAGTAACCATGCCTAAAGATGAAGCCATAACAAAGGCCATGATAAGTGAGATCTTTCAAGGCATAGAGAAGAGGACGATGGTTACCATGAAAAAAAAACACTATCAAGTATATATTTTTAGCAAAATAAAGGCCAATCTTCTACTACTAATAATTGTAAGAAAGAGGTGGCTGATGACCAAGCTTCTAATAAAAAGATACCAATTGTTAATCCCAATTATAACAAGGTTCCACCACCTAAATATTATGAGGAAGATATTATTAAGGAGCTGAATGAAAAACTAAAAGCCATGAGTCATCTAGGTATTAGGGGCAAAAGATATCAACCAAGAAGACATCAGCTTAAAGCCTAATCACAATTTGCCCCATAAATTTAAAATGCCAAATTTAAGCAAGTTTGATGGCACTTATAACTCGAGGACTCATTAGAAGCATATAAAGTACCTTTAAGGTCGACTAATTTATCCAAAGCATAAATGGTAAGCTTATTTAGTATGTCTTTGATTGGGCAAGCCTTAGATTGGTACCACAGCTTGGAAAAGAAGGTCAAAGTGAACTTGGAAGATTTAGCCCATGCATTCAATAAGCAATACTCAAATAATACAACCATCGAGTTGACACTCAAAGACTTGGAATTAGTATGCCTAAAACCCAACGAGTCCTTCTTTGATTACTTAGAATGATGAATTGCCAAAGTATTTAAAATGAGAAACAAACCTAATAATACTAACTAGATCAAGATCTACATTAAGAATGCTAATAACTACTTGAATGCTAGGCTCTATGCTAAAGGCATTACCACGTGGGAATGACTTAAGGATATAGCTATTGATCTTCAACTAGCACATTAGAATAGATGATTCAAGAAAAACGGGGAACCTGCCTATCAAATTAATAATTTAGGCAATGTCACTAATGTCAACATGGTTAGGACTTGCCATTTTTCTAAATTGGGCAAACATGTATCTTGGTGCTTGCAACTATTAACAACCAAGCCATAGATTAATCCTTCTCTACCTAATCATAAGTTTGATCTATATTGTGTTTAACATCAAGTGACAGGCCACCTCATAGACAAGTGCACCACTCTTTATCATGCCATTCAAGATCTCATTGATGCCAACCAGATACCTAATCCAAAAGCTTGAAGCTCCCCTAATTAATCTTATTCTAATTTTCTTTTTAGTTTAGTTTAGTATAGTTTTGAGCTTTTGTAATTTTTTTCTTTAATAAAATAAAATAATGAATTTATTTTCAAACATTTGTATAAATACATTTTAACTTTAATCTACAAAGGGGAAAATCCTCGATCACATTGTGCAAACTAGATCAACTTCAGCTCCCTCTTAAAAGATAAATCAATGATTAATAGGGCATCATTAAGAATTATACATAGCATTAGGTATCATGCATAACATTAGGCATTAATAAAAATCATGAACAACATTAAGCATCTCTACAAATCATGCACCACATGTATCATAGAAGTCATAACATGCATATACATAAATGCATACATACATTTACTAAACATATGACTTCATCTATGCATATTACTTAGGCTTAGTCATGCATCATTAATCCATACATATATCCACCATGCAAACGTCACGCATATATACATGCATTCACTTAAGCACGGATAGGTATCATCTAGCATGTAGACTTTAGCCACAAGCATCCATCCATATATCTACATATTTTTCATTAACCCTATATCATAATTAGGTTACACTATACATAGCATTGTAATGCCTAAAACATACATCTTATCATATTAACGACACATAGAATACCAATTACATGGATTAATCCTCACTTAGGCTCTTTAAAGGAAAAGACTCACCCCTTTCCTTCTTTCAATAGTCTTTACAACAAAAATGGAAACTAAACCCAAAACAAAAGGAAAAAGTCAATTAGTGACTACAGGCATGATGAACAAGGCAATCACAGCACTAGAATGAAGGATAATAGCATTTATAAAAGAAAGGATTCGAGAAGTCTAACAATAAAGTGCTCTAAAGAACTCGATGGGCATAAATTTGACCATGGATTTAAGCAATGACAAAGCAACTAGGCTCAGAGATATTTCCCATAGATTCAACCATATGAATAAGCCTTTGTCCACAATGCTCAAGGAGTTAAAAGAAGAAAACCTCTTTTAACCCTTAATACTTAAACATCAGTCCTTACCATTTCCACCTAACCATTGCTATAACTTATACTATGTTTATCACCAAAAGACTAGCCACCTGACTGACAACTGCAAAGCCCTCCTTTGAGCCATCCAAAACCTCATTGACCATGTTGCGATACCTAATCTTAAAGATCACCCATCATAAGACCTCATTATCATCCCTAAATTCTCTAAAAAGCAAGGTTCTATCTTCCTAATGTTCAGTTTGCCAACTCATGGGCTAACTATTAACCAACTATAGGATCACACCAATCAAGGATATGGAAGGATTTAAGGAAGATATGATAGATTGTCTTTATTTTTTTTTTCTAGTTATTTCTTTCCTTTATGTTTGAATAATTAAAGTTTAATAAAATAATGTTTAGACTTTTCTTAAGCATTTTTATTTACCTCATTCATTGCATAACATGGTACTCTTAAAAGTCAGTTGAGAAATTTTAGAAAAAAAAAAAGAAAGAAGGAAATAATCATAACCAGCTTAATCCACAAGTGTCATAAACAATCTGTGATTGCTTACCACTACTACACACAATTTTAAAGCTAAAGACTGTATCTCTCTTTATAAGGCATGAGAAATATCCCTAAACATGAGATGAGAGATAAAAAGAAAATAATAAGCTGGGGGCAACTAAACCCAACTGACTTCTTATTTCCTTCAATCCTAAAATAGGTCTAAGTTCAACAGGCCTTAAAAATTAAAGCATCAAATTCATGTTTCCCAAAAGCATTCTATCCAATCAATTTGTACAAAACCTAAAAACCATTCTAGACAACAAAATTTTTTTTGGTTCTTTCTCACATAAAAATTTGAAGGTTAGAAGGCCTTAAAATGACAAAACTCTAAAGCATACAAAAATAGAAAGATTTACTTTAAGCCTTAAATGATTGTGTATTCTCTTTTCAACCATAGTTACCCTCATTAAAAAAATGAGTTTTCTAATTCCCACTAAGATGATTAACCAAAAGCATAAGCCTAGGCAAAAGTTAGGGAAATTTGAAAGAAAATATTTAGCTAAGAAAATCTTTGGACTATCTAATAATAGGGATACCGTCAATGTAGTGCTCAAAAAGGTTATAAGGATGACATTTCAACATACAGCCAAAGCAAAAGAATTCAAAACATTAAGGGCACGAAGCTAACACCTATAGAAAGCTACTTACTAATCTAAAAAGTTCCATCAATCTCGCATGACAAGAGCTTCAAAACATATTGAGCCATTTTAAAGGGTGCAAGTCCATATTCAATTAATATAACATAGCATGATTAGATCCTAAACCTTAAGCAAATGTGGATAACGTAAATTTAAAAATAAAAAAAATAAAAAGAAGCTTGCTCGGTTGAAAACTCATAAAGGGCAACCTAGGGAAAAATTAGAGCATACCTCGTTAGATCAAAAACCTATAATGGACAATCTAGGTAACAATTAGAAGTAGAGAGAAAATATTTAGTTGAAAAATCTCTAAACTATATAATAGTAAGGGTACCATACTATGTAATCACATACATTTGCATGCTCTGTGAACTGTTCATCATAATCATTCATTCTACAATCATACATGATGAAATGCTTTCCACAACGAATTGATATTTTGCCTAAACCTTAGCTTTACCATTATTCACCTCAATTCAACCTTCTTCTCTACACCTTTCCTAACCTTTTCATCACTATAAATTGACATGTTTCTTTAAGAAACATCTCATTCATATTACTCCAACCAAGCCTACCACTTCACACCTTCACTTTTCTCAAACTCAAGTTTTCTCTTACTATAAGTCTAAGAGAAGAGTGATCTTAATAACACATTTACTAGCTCACTTCATTCAACCATCTATTCAAGGAAAAGACACCTATTTGCCTATACATACATTTGCCTGTATCATGTATTCACTATGAGAGAATATTCATTCATGCATTCATCATTCAACATATAATTGCCTTCACCATTCATTCATCATTCATCATATGAGGAAATTAATACATTCACTCATCTAAGAAAATGTCATATCCATTATGTAGCTACTTATACATATATTCATCATTCATTCAGGCCTTTATTTGAAAATAAGTAAAAACACTTGCATCATTACATTCATTAGAAATGTATTCTTCAATAAAAAAAATATACCTTACTGCATTCCTTCATTTAGAAAAAATTAAAAAGCCAACATGCATATCACTCAATCACCATATTCATTCACTAGAGTCATCTCATTCATCTAAGATAGGATAGAGTGTATTTATAAATTCAAGAGAAAACCAAGTCACCACTTCACTAGAAACTTTCATATATTTGCATGTGTATTAACTTATTCACATACTCGCATTAAGTAGGCATTAATACATCCAACATTAGTGTGTAGACATCAGTCACATAACATATATGCACATTTATAGCATATTCATCAAAGAGAATCAAATATAGGACATTCATTAGGTTTACATGCATTAGTGTAAACATGCATGCATTTTTATTCATTCATTTGGTAAAAGCACCTTATCTAGACATCAGTCATATAGCTCATATAGCTCAGGAACACAAAGGACAAGTAACATTCAGGTGTACATCATTCAAGATAAAGTCACATTAATTCACATATCATAAAAAAGGCCCGTCCTTTCAGTCATTTAAGATCTAAAGCACAAGCTTAACTATGTAGGGCACTACATTTATATTAATCCATAACAATTCATATGTGCACATCTTTTAGTCATATTGGTCATACATACTCACATATATTAGCCACATACAATTATTAGTTCTATACACGTAGATACATTTAAGCCTTTAATTTATGCATTAGTCATGTACTTATACACACACACACAACATGTGTGCACATGATGTCATGCACATAATTGCATTATATTAATGTCTTTTAATAGTAAATATGGTTTCAACCACTTCTTTAAACCTATCACTAGATTTGATTCCATCAACATATAGCTCATTCAAATATATCACTAGACATGGTTTAGACCACTTCTTCAAACCTATCACCAGATTTGATTTGGTTAACTTGTAATTTATTCAAACCTATCACTAGATTCTATTGGATCAACAATTCAAACTATTTTCAGATCTATCACTAGATTTGGTTTAGTCCACACCATCATCTCATCTAGACCTATCATCAGATTTGATTTGGTTAACTTTTAGCTTATCCAAACTTATCACCAGATTTAATTTGGTCAGCTTTTAACTTTTTCAAACCTATCACTAAATTCGATTCAATCCATTTGTAACTTATAGTCTTGAAGGCAAGCAAGCACTTGTATTTGACATAGCTTATCTTTACTTAAAGGCAAATAGGCACCCAAATTTTGCATAGTCTTTTTTAGCCTTATAATCTCAAAATTCCCCTAAAAGTTAGCAAGCACCATATTCGATGTAGCTTACCTCTACCTGAAGGTGAATAAGCACCTATGTTAGTGTAGTTATTTTCAGTTTAATGTTCTAATCTCCCTTGAAGGCAAACTGGCATCTATACTCAATGTATCTTACTTTAAAACCTTATCTATCCAGAAACTTCAAAGGCAAAGGCATGTTTAGATCTAGTTGGATTTTCACTTCACTTATGGATGAGCAAGCACCCGTGTTTAGTGTAGTTTATCTTTGAAATAACAATTCTATTTTAAGGGAAGATATAATTTAGGCTTAGCTAGTTTTTGCATTGATTTAGAAGTAAGCCATCCATATTCGATGTAATATCATGCTAGGTAAGTATAACTTTAGGTGAGTATCTCAAACTCAAGTACTTTGATGCACGCTATTTTAATCTTTACATTTTCACAACACATACCAAAATGGGGGCAACTGTTGATGCCCTACTTTTGGGCCTATGATGATAACCAAAGATAGGCTCAAGTAATAAGGCAAACAACTTAGAACCTAAATCCATATGAACTAACCTAGTGCAAGTCTACCTAGACTTAATGGCACAAGGTCTGCATCGATTAACCATGTATCACCTCCAATCCATTTCTACCTAAAACGGGCAAGGCATGTCACTTCCTGCTGAGGTCACCCATCCAAAGATTTTCCTAGGGCCTTTCATTTAACTTCTACCCAACTTTGACTTATGTTGACCAAACCTTTTATTTACCTAAAACTGATAGTCTATTCTAAATTTATGTCCTATTTTGGTCTGTTAAAACTTTCCCCAGACACTACCAAACAATTACAAAAATTCAGGTAGCATACCGTTTGTCCCTGTTCCTAACCTAACTTAACCTATAAAGAAACACACTTCAAAGTTCACAACCTTTCCTTATTCCCCCTCTGGGCCCTCTAGTCTTCTAGAATCAACTAGCAACACAAGTTCATCACATTTATAACACACAAGATCATCACATAGAAGCATACAAGAAAATGCTCGTTCATTTAATAACATTGTATATACATACTAAATTTTTATCATTAACACACATGATCATACATCCCATACAACCCATCTACCTACATATATACATGAGTGCCATACACTATACATACAAAATTAATAGGAAAAGTAATATACCAAAAGACACTAGGACAGCTACACTGATGCTGACATCTAACACTAACCCATACACTACTCGCGACCTACGTATCGAAACACCGATACGCTGAGTATTAGACTCAATGGTGGAATAACATAATTATATGATGTCTCATGCAACAAGCAACATGCATGGTTCCACACATAATATAGTCATCCTATATTGCTAAGTTCAATTATTCATTTATTTAATTCATGGATCAGTCATTACTATTTATTTTATCTGTTTACAAGCCCATAGACAAACTATATATAAAGACACTGGATAGTGAGACTATCCTGTGCAGTGGCCCATTTTTAGGGCCTAAGTAACTGTACCTACCTCGCCCGATAGTAGGGACCTAGTCTATAGACCACTCCTAATACTAGAATAGCAGATAGAAAGGACCCATCTATAGACCACTTCGAATGTCCACAGTCACAACAAGCAAGATGTTAAAGCATTGTATAGTCTCAATAGCATAAACGCATGGTAGTGGGTCCTAGAAGGACTAACTTCCTAGCAGTTACTTTATCACTAGTTAATCGATCAACCCATCCAGTGGGCATCTAACTAATTGACCATTGCCTAATTTACATCACATTCAATATTATTTTATCTTTAATATTGCATTATAAGTCTAATCCTCACATGAAATTATGATTTTGCCACTATCGCAAAATCATTATTTATTTGGTCAGTTTTCGCAATTGACACTATTCATTTTGTCAGTTTTCGCAATTGATACTATTCATTTGGTTGTTTTTCATTTTATGTCTTCTATTATCTCTATTAAGCAAGCTTCATTTTCGGGCTTTCTTTACCCTATATTCCTTATCTTAATATCCCACTATAATGCACATGAATTCATCAAGTTAATACCTCATTTCTTCCTCCTACTAATTTCACATTCTTAAGTCATATTTCAAGCCATTTTGGGTCATTATTTTTGCGACTATTTCACTTCCTTTTCACCACCTTAATACTACATTTACATGTCATATACTTCCTCAACATTCTTACGCATTTATAAGCCTTCTTTCGGCTATTAATGCACACCCACATAAGTATGCTATTTCTTCTCAACTTATTCTATAATTCACATTCTTTTAAGGCCAATTGCACAATTATAATGCAAATTCATCTAATTTACATGTATACACCCATAATGTTGCATTTCCATATTAATAACATACACAAAAATAGACCAACATGTAAGACATAATAAAATTATGTTATTCCACATACCTAGGGTGCTTTTCCACCCTTGTCAACACCACTTGAGCTAGGATTTGTTGCCTCCCTCACTCTTGAATTATCTCCACCTAACATAAATAATTATTACTTAGAAAAATTCCTATAAAATTACATATGCCACAAATTGAATTTCTAACACCACAGCTATTCTTAAAATAGTCTAATTTAACTATACTAAAAATAAAAATTAGAATTTGAATATTAAATAAGATTTTACAGTAGTGTGCCATGAGCAAAATTGAATCGTAAAAAAATAAAAAGTTATTCAAATAAATCTAAAAATATTATAACCTGATACTCAAATATTCCAAATAGTCCAATGGCTTTGGAATTAGAAATTTTTGAGTTCGAAAACTATTTTTACCTAATTTTTAAGACATAAAATGAATTAATTATTCAAGTTCCCATCATAATTTGGGCTCAATGTTTTAGGAGGATTTAAAGCTTGAATTTAGTGAATTTTGAAGTTAAAAATAGAGAAAAGCCAATACTCCTATAAGTTATAACGAATTTTCAAAGAGAGAAAAAATTTAATTTTTCTAAAATCATAAATAGTGTCAAATTTGGTTATTTATTCATTTTTTTCATAGAAATCTATTTCTCTCTCCTCTATGAATAGTAAATTTTGGCCCCAACTTATTTCCTCTGCCATTGTGGATTCATTTCTCACAAAATACTCTTGCCCATCCCATAAAATTGGTATCAAATCAAAGGGTGTTCCGAGATGAGTCCATAGACACAAAAAAACATCACGAATGACGGAGTATTTAGAGAGAAAAATAAAAAAAAGACCTAAGGTGAATAGTAACCTCCGACTCTCTAGATTTTATTTTTTACAAATTTTATTTTTCATGGGTTCTTGGGTAGCCGTAGGATGTATATCTAGGCTCGAAATATTTTTTTGACTTTTAGATTATTTTATATATTTTTTTTAAATTATGTCCTTTTGAATTCATAAGCAAAACGTTGATTTGAGCCTCTCGAGGTAAGAAGAAGGCCTAAGCTGACTTCGAGCATCTTGTACGACCTGAATTAGTAAGTGTAATCGACCTAATCATTACTTAATTGATTAAATTACAATTATGTCATAATATGGGTATTTATGCTTTTTATGTGATAAGAGTAATTAGCTAAATAACTAATGAACTAGCATGCTAATTATGATGA
>CANXYI011792139.1:0-13140 GCA_948208565.1 Hura crepitans
ACAAAGCTTAAATAAGTATATCTAAATAATCCTTAGACATAATGTTCTAATAATTTCACCATTATTCTAAAAATACCCTTTGTGAATCCCATTCATGCATGGCATTTTACTTTGGCCAAAGATTCCTAAATAAAGATTACTAATAGAACTATGAGATAAACTACCCATAGTAATTTGGGGTAGTTAATCTTTTATTAATTACTACCTATCTTTAAATATGTCATGCAATACCCGAGCACTTTGCTATGTATACTTCTTGTTTGAAGTAAAAGCTTTGGAGTTAAAGTATGTCATTCCATATTTAAGATAGCTAGTGATCTCAAGTCTATAGATACTTGCACCACTGATATTATGAGATTCTTTCACTGACATTGATTAAGTTTTCATGTAAAGATCTCAGGGTGAGCCTTTGATGTACTTAGTTCCTAAGTAAGCATTCACATGTTAACTCCAAGCATCTCTATACTTATGTCTTTAGAGAACTACTACTTGATACAATTATGAAGTATAACATGTGCTAATCTATTCGTGTTAATAATGTCCCGTCTTGTTAATACTATGATCAAGGATATTCAGGTATATCATATTAGCATGCAATAAAAATCTCAAATCTTAAACACTTCCTGACTTCCACTGCACTATAATTTCATACCAAGGACTTTACAACATGGTTGAAGACAACATTGCAAACAATTATAAGTAATATATAGAAGTACCATAATATAAAGAGAAAAGCCTTTTTACATTAACTCGTAAGGTTTAAACACAAAAATACAACCTTATTATATATGCTCTAGGGCATACATCTAACAATCTTCCACTTGCATAAGAGCCAATCACCCATGTACTTATTGCCTATGGCATTTACATATTGATCAAAAATCTCTTATGATTGTATATTTATGAGAGGATAAGGTGTGTTATGATCTGTAGGGACCTTTTCACTCTTCACATCCTATCTATTAATAATCTCCTTTATTAGATGGTAGCACTAAAGAATATGTTTGGAACACTGATGAGATTATGGCTCACAAGCTTATGTAATAACCCCACTGTTGGTGCAATATAAAGGTATTGGATTATCAATGCTTGAAACCACTCTTAGTTTAGAAATTAACTTTTTTATCCAAATAGTACCTTAACTACATCAGAAGTTACAATGTAATCCACCTCAATGGCAAAATCCACAGTTGTGTCATATTATGAACTCTTATAAACAACTACTCCTCCATACATAATATACATATATGAAAATTAAGATTTGTAGTCATCCTTATTAAATTGAAAGTTGGCATTAGTATACCTAGCAATTTATAATTCTTCCTTTGTATATACTAAGAATATATCTTTAATCCTTCTTAAGTACTTAAGGATATTCTTGATAGCTACCCAATTTTCCTCTCTATAATTAGATTCACCACCTCAATTAGATCGAAGAGTTTTAATACTCTTGCTAAGTTGTTTCTCAACCTTATTTTTGAATTCTTTGAAGTTTTTATAAGTTTTAGACTTGTACTTAATCAAGTACAAATGTAACACCCCCTACCTATTCTCAAAGGAAATAGGCAAAGTGTGCTACTTCCTATGAGTTCACCCATCCTTGGATTTCCTTAGGGGCCTTTTATTTAGCTTCTACTTAGGTTTCTTTTATTTAGTGTGGAAATTTTATTTAATAGCTTCGATGATCTATGGTGAACCACTCAAGCATTTGACACTCACACACCTGATCTCATTATCAGATATCAGCCTAGGCTGTTATTATAGCTAGAAGCTCATTTCACACTAATAATAGGCTAACATATTCACTATATAGCTATCATACCATTCCACCATCCATAGTAATTTTAACGAGTGCCTCTATCTACTAAAACATCATATCTAATCAAATAATGTCATACCTAGATAGTCTTCATTTCACTGCTGGTTGTCCTCATCGTATCATCCAAATCTACAACCTGTGATTCGGACACTCGATACGTTGAATATTCACTCAGTGATTAATTTAACCAAACATACTATGCATCACTATCACAAATGTGCATGCAAATAATTTCTAATTTCATTTGTTTAGTAATTTGCACATCTCTATTAAGGCTTCCAATTATGACTATTTATTAACTATTATACATTACCTTACTTAGCTTCTTAACCTAGGCTTCTAAGTTTGCCTGAAATCTATAACAACATATTTCCATACTAACTATTCTTTCAATACCGAAGTTACATGTTTTACATAACTTATCCATTCAGTCCTATCATTCTCACATTAATCAATCTAATTTATGTACCTTCCCTTAGTATTTTAGCCACTTGTCCTTTAACCACTTAGAAAGTTACACTAAGATTACATAAGATTATTCAGTCTCTCTGTATGGCTTATCCCTTGTTCAAAGTATGTTTGTTCACAAGTTATCTCAAATAAGATAATTTATATCCTAGTTTTCTTATTAATATCATTAAGTACATTCAAGTTCCTTAATTAATCTTTTTATACCCATAAGGATCTGAAAGAACTCCTAACCACTAGATAATTGGAATCACAATGTCTAAAAGCCCCTATTTTTGATCTCAGTAGATGCACCTACCCAGTCCTAGAATAAGACAAAAGATAAAGTTGTATAGTGGCCCACATTTTTTTAACTCAATGTCTATACACACCCTTTACCTGATAGTAGGGATCAATTCCTAAGAACCTCTTAATATATGAAGGGGATAGCAGGGATCAACCCCGTGGGACCTCTTAATATCCATAAGTGGGTAGTAGGGATCAGTCCGTAAACCTCGTAATACTTGTGATTAGGTAGCAGGGACCGACTGTAGGCCTCTCAATACCTAGAGCATGCAAGCTCAAATCAATACTCAGTGGCTACACCTGCCATACACAGGGTAAAATCCATACAAACTCAGCCTCTAGTAGCTGTTAATCCCTAGTTGACCGGTCAACCTATCTAATGTATAAACAACTAGTAATCTCACAATCCCTTTCCATTACTTTTCACTACCATTAAGTTCATTATCTAAATTATAAATAATAAAATTTATTATCCTCAGTGGTCATCCTGATTCACTTATTAGCCAAATTCCCTTTAATATCATTTTAGTTTTATCAAGTTGTCATAATTTCAACTCTACTTCCATTCCTATCATTTATTCCATATAATTGTCTTTTAACTTCATTTACAACTAATTTTGGTTCTTCTCTATTGCCAACATATACCCAATTTACCTCATTTTCATTTATCTTGAAGGGTTGTCTTCCATAGATGTTATGTCGTTTATTTCTTGCCATACCATACAGTAACTTAGTTCCCAGATTTAGTAATTTACTCTCTTTGTTACTATATTTATAATAATATTTATTTTTTGTACTGTCTGATAATTTGATCAATACACTTTGTGGAATTCTTTATAAGGTTTACCCCATATATATATTTTTAGGTCTCTATTAATTATAATCTCTTTTTATTTCCTAAAGTCCATAAACTTCCATTTGTAAATTCTTTAGATTCTACCCATACATTATTTATGTATTAATAATTTCTTATCTCATCTTATAATTTATCGCTTGAGCTTTTTACTAATTATGCAACTCTCTATCCCATTCTGGTTCCCATTTAATTTAGTTAATCACTATTCCACTTCGGCAAATATTTATTCTAATTATTTTAGATTTAAGAAGACTGATTTTAATTTATTTCATCAGGTCATATTTTCTTGATAGTTATAGGTCATCATAATTTCCTAAATAGCTATAGGTCCTATTTACGTAAAAGTCACTATTCATTTATTAACCTTTTCTCACCAACCTTCTAGTTCATTTCATTTTCCTTTTACCTGAATCCATTATATCCTAAAATACTTTACCCTATCTAACATTACATTTATCTTACCCTATTAATCCATTATTTCAAACTCTAAAATCTTAAACACCATCTTTTAACTAAACTTATGTTTTTCCATCTAACATTTTCCACTTTACCCATTACATTACATGTTCTCACACATCCATCCTACATACATCATTCATACAACATACCTTATCAATTATTTCCTTATAACCATACCATTTATTATTTATCCCATGTTACACACATATCCTACACCCTTTTGCCATCATATATCCCATAAATTCATAGTCATACCATAACATGCATGACATACACATAGTCATGCATATAACACAAACCTACACATGTTTTTTACAACAAATTCACATTCATATCATCCTATCACTTTAATTTACACATCTTAACATGCATTTCACATACACACCACCATACATACACAAGCAACTTCAACATCTATACATATACCCATGCTTCAATTTTACATTTTCCTAATATAAAAGGTATGTTCACTTAAATTGATTTATAGTAGCCTCTTAGACATCTTAAAGCCACTCTAAAACTATTGAATCCATCTTCCTCCACCTTTAACCACAATTTCCAAAACTTCCATATTAGGGTTCCAACTTTGAAAATTCTTACAAAATCATACATTACCCCAAATTGAAATATATTTTTAAGGATAATATGTACACCTTAAATACTCCATAAGAAAAATATGAAACCTTGGAAAAAATCACTTGCACATCAAAATTGCACTATTCATCAAGTGCTCATAACTTCATTTCTTGACATCCTTTTTCACTTCTATTAGTTGGAATAGCTTTCAAACATCATAGAGGTGCAAAACCACATAAATTTTAGGTGTTTTAGAGATGGCAGAAGTGACAAAGAATTAAAAAATAGTGGCTTCCATGGCATGAAATGGCATCGGCCATTTTTGGTGGAACGAGAAGAGGACTCCTTTTTCATACTATCCACCATGCACACATGTCCCTTTAAGTCCATAAGCAAATTGGATGGCCACAATCATGCCATGTGTCAATCGAACAGCCAAGATTAATCATATTTTGCTTTAAACATTGAAAATTCACAATAATTTCAATAGACCTCCAAAAATCATAATTCTTGCCCCAAAAATCCTCGAGTGAATTCATTAAGTGTCCCACAAAATATCAGCACAAAACTCCCCCGAGAGCTAGGATTACTATTCACTTAATGCCATTTTAGGATTCAAAAATTCATAAAATATTCTTTAGACCTCTAAAAATATTCAACTAAGTTTTAAAAATCCTCAATTAGTGTTACTAAAGCCCACATAAAATTTCAAGTGAAAATTCAGCATTGGACTTTTTGACACTATTCATCTACCAGAATAAAATATTAAAAAAATATTAAACGAACTTAGAAAATCAATATTTCTTCTCTATCATAATCATTGGAATTTTTAAGCTTCAAGGTATGATATTTTTGGTTTGTTTGGGCACTTCGAAGAGCTATCCTAGCATAACCCCAATTGAGGTCACCATTCATCAATTCTCAGTCCGTAATGATTTATTAGTTTTGCTAAAATTTTTGATTCACTCTTTTTCATTACTTTTTGGTCAATCAAAGTTCGGTGGACCACAATCCTTATCTGCCAATAAGTTACCCTTCGATGGCCTAAACACCACTGTGTCAATCTTGAGGGTTAGTGTTTATCAAACGATGGTCTTTTGGGCGTTACAAGTCTTCTCCTCTTAAGAAATTTCACCCTCAAAAATTCCTGTAATCATATGATTGGTCATTTTCACATTCCTTTACTATACTCTATTCTTGTCTCTTTTATTAGGGTTAAACCTTTGTATCCCTATGCATCTAAAACTTTACAAGTGCATCTTTAGTCTTATACTAAGCAAACTACTCTAGTCCATATTTCTCTCAAGGTAGGTAAAGTTCCCTCAATGTGCTTTCAATATTATCACATTTTATTCCATCATCCTTTAATCATTAAATAAAATACTAAATTGAATACTTCTACTGCTTTTTCTATTTCCACATTATATTCCCAGTTAGAATGCTGAGCATTATAGAAGTGCCCTTACATACTCATCTTATTTCAATGTCCTTTACCCTATTCACACTGTTCACGCTCTCATTATTAAATACAGATCTTTAACATTACCTTGACATTACAAGGTAACGTTCTTGCTTAACTTTCTCTTAGTATGCTTTCTTAATTAAGCTTTCCTTTAACACCTTTAAATGCTAAGTTATACTTTCTTTCTTCTCATTTATTTACCTATATGATCCTTAGCTCACTTTATCTTAATTTCATCTCAATTGACTTCTTTGCCTATCTCACATGTAGGCCATATTATTCTTCCTTTGTTGATTTGTTCCAATTAATTCTTTTAACCACGTTTTCATTCTTTCTAATATCTCAAGGCACTTTAGTATCTATATTCCTCTTAGATGCCTATTTGTTTCTCTTTTCCATCCATCTTGTAAAGGTTACTTATCCACTAACCACTCAATTCACTTCCCCTCTTAAGTTCTAAAAAAGTAGACTAGCTATCTATATTCATCATGAACCATTAACACATCTTTCATCACTTTATTCCCATTATACCTTTATAGGGTCCATGCCTTGATCTCTAAATCCCTTCTTATACTTACTCATTAGTATTAGCACTAGTTTTCATCTGCTTTCTACTCATGATTTCTCTATCATTCTCTTTCTATTACTACCAAATTATTCTTCTCTCTTTACATTCACTATGTGAAGTCCCTTCAATATCAAGGCTATCATCATGCCATGCTCAATTTTCAAAACACTTGTATAGAATTTCTATCATAGAGAAACATGTCATGCATTGTGCAATTATGCAAATGTCAAGCTGCAACCTAAGTTACATAATGCAATGCCTGAGCCCGATAATAAATATATCAAGGAAAAGAAATAGCCTTTATCCTCAAGGACTTTGATAACCCATTCCTATCCTCAATTCTATTATAACTCTCAAGCTATAATGTGCCTTGTAGTTCACCTGCTAACCATTAATTTCTCACTTCTGTTACACTTTTAACTTCATCAGCTCTACTTTCTTGCTTAATTCTCACATTTCTTATTGCCCCTTAATCCAGCTATCCTAATCTTTAGTCCCATAACATTCTATACCTTTCACAAGCTGATAACAACTTCTTTAAACATACTTTAAAACTATAGGCAACTAAATTGCCTTAGTTGGTGGTCACTCAATTTTCCTCTTTCCCTAATTCTAAAGACATTCAATCTCACTAGGTATAATATACTAGGCATTCCTTCTCATTGATAACTCTTGAGTTTGCTTTACCATTTCCATCTCCTAATGTTCTCTCAGTTTTTTTGTTCTTTTCACTAACTTCCTTATAACATCATTTGTCTCTCAATAGATATTCTAACTCTAGAGAGCATACCAAGCCCTCATTACTTCTTACCAGTTCTTCCATCCTAATACTTAACCTATTTTCACCTTTCCATTCCTATCAGGAACCTCATTCACTTGATAATTATTCATACAATCACTATTTGATGTATAGGGGTACTATACTTTCTTCGTTCAATTGCTTATATCCTCTATTTTGCCAAATAACCATACCATCCCCTTTTACCATCCTTGTACCTTGATACTGCTCTGTTAGAGCATTGTTACCCCTTTTAGGGATTTATTACTAACATAAGTAGTCTCACTTAGGAGGAAAAAGATAACACTAAGTCATAGTACCACTACTTTTACCCATTGTTTCCTTTTTTAAGAAGTTCACATAGTCATTTCATTAATTACTCAACAACAATTTTCGTTTACCAGTAGTGTACCGACTATCCACATCCCAAAACTCCTAAGGTATTCATGCATTACTACCTATAATTGCCTAAACTACTCTAATACCACTACATGCAACACCACCTACCTATTCTCAAAGGAAACAAGCAAAGTATGCTACATCCCGTGAGGTCACCCATTCCTAGATTTCCCCAAGGGCCTTTCATTTAACTTTTACTTCAGTTTCTTCTATTCGCTATGGTAATTTTATTTACCAGTTCCAGTGATCTATGGTGAACCACTCAGGCATATGACACTCACATGCCTAATCTCACTATCAGATATTAACCTAGGCTGTTATTATAGCTAAGAGCTCATTTCACACTAACAGTGGGCCAACATATTCACTATATAGCTATCATACCATTCCACTACCCATAATAACATGCACGAGTGCCTTTATCTACTAAAACATCATATCTAATCAAACAATGTCATACCTGGATAGTCTTCATCTTCACTATTTGTCATCCTTATCATATCATCCAAATCTACCACCTGCACATCAGACACCCCATACGTAGAGTATGGACTCAGTGGTGAATTTAACCAAACATACTATGCATCATTATCACAAACATGCAAATAAATATTTTCTAATTTCATTTGTTTAGTATTTTACACCTCTCTATTAAGGCTTCCAGTTATGACTATTTATTAACTGATTACATTACCTCAATTAGCCTCTTAACCTAGGATTCCAAGTTTGCCTGAAATCCATAACAACATATTTTCATACTAACTATTCTTTCAATATACAAGTTACATGTTTTACATAACTTATCCATTCAGTCTTATAATTCTCATATCAATCCATCTAATTTATGTACCTTCCCTCAACCTTTTGCTCATTTAAAAAGTTACACAAAGATTTCAGATGATTATTCAGTCTCTTTTTATAGCTTATCTCTTGTTCATAACACATTCGCTCACAAGTTTTCTCAATTAAGATAGTTTATATCCCATTTTTCTTATTAATATCATTAAGTCCATTCAAGTTCTTTTATTAATCTTTTTACACCCATAAGGTTTAGGAAGAACTCCCAAGCACTAGATAATAGGAATCATAATGTACAATGGCCCCTATTTTGGACCTTGACAGTTGCACCTACCTTGTCCGAGAATTGGACAAAAGATAAAGCTGTATAGTGGCCCACATTTTACACCTCAATGTCTATACACACCATTCGCATGATAGCAGGGATCAGTTCCTAAGAACCTCTCAATATTGGAAAGGGATAATAGGGATTAGCCCCGTGGGACCTCCTAGTATCCATAAGTGGATAGCAGGGATCAGTCCATAGACCTCCCAATACCCATGAGTGGGTAGTAGGGACTAGCTATAGGCCTTCCCATACTTAGAGCGTGTAGGCTCAATTCAATACTTAGCGACTGCACCCGCCATACACAGGCTAAAATCCATACAGATGCAGCCTCTAAGAGGTGCTAATCCTTAGTTGATAGATCAATCTATCCAGTGTATAAACAACTAGTAATCTCATAGTCCCTTTCCATTACTTTACATAGCCATTAGGTTTATTATCTTGATTATCCATAATAAAATATATTATCCTTAGTGGTCACTCGGTTCACTTATCAGCTAAATTCCCTTTAATATCCTTTCAGTTTCATCAAGTTGTCATAGTTTCAACTCTAGTTCCGTTCCTATCATTTATTCCATATAATTGCCTTTTACCTTCTTTTACAACTAATTCTGGTTCTTCTTTGTTGCCAACATATACGTAATTTACCTCATTTTCATGTATCCCAAAGGGTTATCTTCCATTGATTTTATGTCATTTATTTCTTGCCATACCTTGCAGTAACATGGTTCCCATATTTTGTAATTTACTCTCTTTTTTACTATATTTATAATAATATTTACTTTTTGTGCTATTTGAGAATTTGCTCAATACACTTTGTGGAATTCTTCATGAGGTTTACCCTATATACTTATTTTTATGTCTCTATTAATTATAATCTCTTTTTATTTCTTGAAGTTCACAAACTTCCATTTATAAATTCCATAGATTTTGTGCATATATTATTTATGTATTAATAATTTCTTATCTCATCATATAATTTATCCCTTCAGTTTTTTACTCATTGTACAACTCTTTATCCAATTATGCTTCCCATTTAATTCAGCTACTCACTTTTCCACTTTGCCAATATATTTATTAGATTTATTTTCAAGTTAAGAAGATAGATTTTAATTTATTTCATCATGTCATATTTTTTAGACAGTTATGGGTCATCGTAATTTCATAGAAAGTTATAGGACCTGTTTACGTAAAAGTCACTATTTATTTGGTAACTTTTTCTCACCAACCTTCTAGTTCATTTCATTTTCCTTTCACCTTAATCCATTATATCCTAAAATACTTTACCCCATATAACATTAAATTTATCTTAGCATATTAATCCATTACTTCAAACTTTAAAATATTAAACATTATCTATTAACTAAACTCATGTTTTTCCATATAACATTTTCCACTTTACCTATTACATTACATGGTTTCACACATCCATCTTGCATACATCATTCATGCAACATACCTTATCAATTCTTTCCATATAACCATACCATTTCTTATTCATCCCATGTTACTAATATGTCCTACACCCTTTTGCCATCATACATCCCATACATTTGTAGTTATACCATGAAATACATAATATACACATAATCATGCATATAATGCATACCTACACATCTTTTTCACATCCAATTCACATCCATATCATCATATCTCTTTAATTTACACATCCTAGTATGCATTTCACATACACACAACCCTACATACACATGTAACATCAACTTCCATACACATACCCATACTTCAATTCTTAATTTTCCTAACATGCAAGGTATGTTTCAATTAAATTCACTTACAGTGTGCTCCAAGACATGTCAAAGCCACTACAGAACCATTGAATCCATCTTCTTCCACCTTTAGCCACCATTTCCAAAACTTTCATGTTAAGGTTCCAACTTTGAAAATTCTTACAAAATCATACATCACCTCAAATTGAAATCTCTTTTTAGGGATAATATGTACACCTCAAATACTCCTTATGAAAAATATGAAACATTGAAAAGAATCACTTACACATCAAAATGGCACTATTCGTCAAGTACTTATAACATCATTTTTGGACATCTTTTTTCACTTTTGTCAGTTGGAATGGGTTCAAAACTTCATGGTGGTTCAGAACTATATAAATTTTTGGTGTTTTTGGCATGGGAGGAGAGAGAAAGAATTGAAAAATGGTGGCTTCCATGGCATGAAATGATGTTGGCCATTTTTGAAGGAGAAGAATACTCCTTTTTCATATAATTCACCATGCACAAATGTCCCTTTAAGTCCATAAGCAAAATGGATGGCCATGAACGTGCCATGTGTCGGTTGGACGGCCTAAATTAATTCAATTTTCCTTTAAAATTTGAAAATTCACAATAATTTCAATAGACCTCCAAAAATCATAATTCTTGTTCCAAAAGTCCTTGATTAAATTCATTAAGGGTCCCATAAATTTTCAGTCGAAACTGCCTTGGGAGCTAAGTTACTATTTACTCTATGCCATTTTAAGCTTCAAAAATTTATAAAATATTCTCTGGACCTCTAAAAATAATCAATTTAGTTTTAAAAATTCTCGATTAGCATCACTAAGGCCCACATAAAATTTCAAGTCAAAATTTTATAGTGGACTTTCTGACACTATTCATCCGCCAAAGTAAAATATTCAGAAAAATATTAAATGACCTCATAAAATTAAAATTCCTTCTCCATCATACTCATTGGAATTTTTGAGCTTCAGGGTATGATATTTTTAGGTCTCTCTAGGCACTTCGCAAAGTTATCTCGGCACAACCCCAATTGAGGTCACTATTCATCAATTCTCAGTCAAAAATGATTTATTAGTTCTTCTAAAATTTTTAATTCACTTTTTTTCATCACTTTTTAGTCAGTCAAAGTTTGGTTGTCCAAAATCCCTATCTACTAGTATGTTACCCTTCGGTGCCCTGAACACCACTGATTAGGCTCGAGGGTTACTGTTCATCAAATGATAGTTTTCTAGGCATTAGAACAAATACCCATATTATGAATAGTTATCAATAAAAGTAATGAACTATGTAGATACCCATTTTCATCTGGCTTTAAAGAAAATAAGGAGGGTGAGTGATTATGTATCGCTCATTATAATAATAGGTATTATATTAAATTCATTACCTATTTTAATTGTTACGGTGATATGAAAAATGATATTATAATAAATAATTATAATTGTAGCAGGATTAATTACTGTAAATAAAATTAAAATACAAGTAGTAAAAACAAAAAAAAGAAATTAATAATAAAATATTAATATATTGGTAAAAAATGATGATTAATTACAGAAAAATGCAAAAAAGAATAATAAATTAATAATTACAAATTATATCACTAATAATTACAAAATTAACATAAAATTAATAATTAATTACAAATTAAAATAAAACAAAAATAAAAAACAATTACAAAAAATTAAAATAAAAGGAAAATTTACAACAAAAAAATTTAAATAATTACAATCCATAAGGAAAATTAAAATAATCAACTACAAGGAATTTTAAGAAAATTAATAAATTCAAATAAAGGACTGTTAGGCCAAGCCTAAGCCCAATAGGTAAAAAACAGCCCAAGCCCAAATCCAAAAAGTAGTTCAAGCCCAAATACACCCCATTGTAGCAGCCTCTACCTATAAAAAATAATAAAAATAGGGTGAGGGGACTGTAGCCAAATAGTGAAGAGGGTAAGTGAGGAATGGTTACAAATAGAGGTCAGTAAATGCATTGAAGAAGAGAGCAAAAATTAAGAAAATATAGGCAGAGAAAATTTGAAAGAAGAAAAAAATAGAAAGAAAAGTAAGCAGAGAAGAAAACGAGAGCAAGAAGCAGTAGCAAAAATCACAAAGAAGAAGTTCAACACCTAAAAAAAGAGACATTCATTAGCAGGAAAAATCATAAATCAGCAGAGCAAGCTAAATCTCTCTAGCCTTATTTTGTTTCCTGTGATTTCCACTTGAATATGTTGAAGTGAGTTATGACTTCATCATATTTAAGGGAGTCAGCTTGCAACTTTTACTTGAATCATAAGCATAATCCCAAAAAATGCATTATAGAAGTCAGCTTGATTTTATAAAGCATGGGTTGGTTAGAAATGATCTAAAATCTTTTTATAAATTAGAAATGAAATAAGTTTTTTTTTATAATAAAAAAGGTCCTCAGGTTATGAACGCAAACATATTGCTGATTTGGATTTAACATAAATAGTTATCTCCCTTAAAATGGGCAACTATCTAAGATATCAAGTAAAAGATAGTTAAAAAGAATGCTTGAAGAGGCAACAGATCATATTATTCAAAGAATGCAATGAACCAAAACATTAATCTGATTTCCAGAC
>CANXYI011792184.1:0-10694 GCA_948208565.1 Hura crepitans
TAGAATCCTATAGGGATTGGGACTCTTTTCTAGATAAAGGGGAGGAAAAACCTAAAGAAGAAGTATAAATACTTCTCTACATCAATAGAGAAGGGGTTTAAAAAATTACAAAAAAAAAGACACACATTCCAATTGCAGAAAACATTGAGGAGCTTGGGAGGCTTGATCTAGGAGTGATTTTAACCATCTTCACCAAAATCCTAAGGCTTTTGTGCTAGTGTTTAAAGAGATTTTCTTGTCCAAGTAATATTTGAGGTCCATTAAAAGATTCCTTAATGTCTTGTAGTCCTATAATCTCTGAAATTGATGTATAAGTGAGGTTATATGTTGTTATCCCCTCTCTTATTTATGATGATTAGGCTAATTGTATTAATACATAAGATGTGAGATTGATCCTTATAGTTAATGTTTGGCATGTGGCATGATGTTAATCACCACTGCATGAATCTAACCATATGCATGCTTAGGTTTACATGAATTTAATGCCTTTAGACATAAGTATATAAGTTAGTCCGCACAGCCTTCTTTCTTTTATGAGAATTTTGTAACTTGGTCTACACGAACCTACATCCAGTAAAACATGATTCTTCATTCCAATAGTACTATGTTATATGTTAGCTAACTAATATGACTTAATATAACCATACATTAATATTAAAAGTATGTGATTGTGTGCATAAAGCTAGAAAATAATCCGCACAGACTCCCTGTCATAAGGGTTGTATGTCCGCATGGACCTATGTGTGATAAGTTGTATAATGATTCTTTGACATATGCCTTGCTTGCATAATCAATGGCCTTTGGTTCATTTATCTTAAATATGTCCATATTCTATTCATCATATGTCAATAATCTTGATCTAACCTCTATGGCTTGAGTGTTCTCTGAGTTGTCAATTGGGTTCTCTTGTTAGAGTGAAAGATGGAACGGACCTAGTCCTTCCTTGGCAATGGTCCATATGGACTAATAGTTCACCTTTTGGATGTTCGCACGAACCTGGCAACATAGAAGTATGACCATTTTAGGACTATAATTTGTCTCTTTGGTTTTGTACTATTTACACTTTATGATTTACTTTGGGGTTGTAATAGTTACTAAATAACTTGTTTTACACGTTAAACCCTAATTTGACATTAACACAACTTTTTATATAATGAATCGGTGTTTTCTAACAAAATGGATTTGTATTTCTTTATTCAAAAGTCAAATGAAAATTGTATTTTAATAAAGACCAATCTCTTAGAGATGGGAGTTTGCTAATTACTACCAATTCCTATAGAATTACGGGTAGCTGTCAAGTTAATTAACAAATAATGAATGATTGATTTTTTGGATGTATAATGTACATTAATGTAATCCTTAAATATCAGAATTTACTTCCAGACATACAAGGGTGATGCAATTTAAATTAAGAATGACATATGCTTAAATGATAAGAGACTGATAAATGTTACAATATACATGGACAACATATTATCGAGGCATAAATAAGATCTAAATTTTTGAACCTTTCTGGTGCAGAAGATCAGAGGTCCTAGTGTAGAGGCTAGGTGGCAACTCCACTAACTACTCATATCCTTAGTAAAAATATCATAATCTCTACACCAATGTTTTTGCTTAAAGTCAATGAATTCTTATCTTTTGTTGTCAAGATAGTTCTCTATCATATACTTCTTCTTAAAATCTTTCAGGAAGAAATACTAGGTCTAACTCTTAGCATTTATGTGTTTTATCAATGGGTCCCACCATCTAAAGGCTTTCTCTTGGAGGAAAAAGGTTTCATATATTAGATTCTCTTTTAGTGTGCATCTAAGATGTTGTAAGATCCTAACCATTCTCTCAAACTAATACTCTAATTTGGATGAATCATCTAATCCTTTACCTATTAAATCCTCAGCTCCTATCTTTTTAATACTCTCTAGGTATGTCTTTCATGAGCCTATAGAGCTGGTGATAGCTATATTGGTGTAAAAGGTGGAACAGCAGTAGCTATAGCTTGTCTTACTAGCTTTACCGTATGTTAAAGAAGACCTGGCTATACTTGGGCTACTTACCACTTGTCCAACTTTAGTCAGAGCATGGTTCTCAACTTCCTATTCACCTTATGGTATAGATGTACTTATCTTATAGCTAAGGAAAAGAACATATTATAAACCTCAATACTATATTATTATGCGATGCATGATTTTACACCTAAGGCATTCATATATGTACCAAAAATACATAAATCATAGCTCTTATGCCATAAAATATAGCACTTTCACCGGGCCCACTTGTAAGACCCAAGTGTGGAACACACAACCAATATCTAAACTAATAGAAAACCTTTGCATTCTAAAACTATATTTCGATAACTCAATTCAAAACATTATAAAAACTCTTAAAAATGAGAATTAACAAAAACTATTTTAATGGTTCTACTATTAGATCATCATGTTAAAAATCCAATAGTATAATCATTATCTAGGGACACTATCCCAATAGTAACCTAAAAGAAAATACACTTTTATAATTCTCAAGCATCTCAACTCATCTTTGTGATCCATCGTATCACTCTAATCACATAAGCAAAATAAATCAACCCAAACAAATAGAGAATATCATACAATGTTAAATACATCCATGTGTGCTTTAGTTATATTTAAAAATGATTAAAAAATTCATAAAATTATAAACAAATTATGTCTAAGCCCAGTCCCATTATACATATATGTGTGCCCTTAATATCTATATTGCATAATAAATACAAGAAAAACAAAATACCGAAAGGTTCTTCATTTTATCTACTCTTCCAATATTAAGGTTGTAGCTTAAATATGTTCCTTTTACCTATGTACCACAAATGATGATGCACTAAGCAATATGCTTAGTTGTGTAATGAATATAGTATATGTTCATATGTGCTTAGACATTCATACATTTATTTATTTATTTATCCAATCATGCATTTATTCCTCTTTACATGTATACAATGATATAATACAAGATAAACATAAGCATTTATGTCATATGGAAAACATATACATACATACATATCATCTCAACATGCCTTATCTTAATCACATCACAATACATACATATTCATTATTATTTAGTTAATTTCTCATTTTCATCATTCATGTGCATTAGAAATATGATAAAATGACTATGGCAATAATAAAATAAAATGTCATATTGAATGACATATAGGTTAACAGACAATTTAGCAATCTCAGTATATCATAAATCACATCCATGTTTATGAACCATAAATCTTATTTATATTAAGCTTTATCTTGCAATTATATATTTATTTTGCCCATACCTAAGAGATGACTGACCAAAACTAAATAACATGACTCTTTATCCATAAAGGCTATATATGTGTGTAGTGGCACCTAAGGACCTATTTATCCACTACACTAGCCTAGGTATGTGCAATGGCTTCTCTAAACCAAGATGACTCTTACACTGGCCTAAGTATAGATAGTGGCTTCTCTAGAACAATTCAACTGTTATACTAGAATAAGGTTGTATAGTGGCCTTGCTAGACCTATCTGGCTACTGTTCTAGCCTAAAAATGTAATAATGTCTGAATATTAGTGTAGAGGCCTAATTAGACCAATATGATTGCTATATTAGCCTTGGGGCACTGAGGAACCTTAGTAGCTTTTAATCTATCCATAGTTGATTGATCAACCTATCTAATCAAAGTTGCCTAATCATATCATTCAATTACCATGCTTGTTTATTTTTTATTAACTTAAAGTGACTTAATGTATTTTTCATTTATCATTTAGCCAACTCATGACTTTAAAGAAAAAGAAAATTATAACTCTTGATCTTTGTAATTTCATTTTGCCATTATACATACATTTTGACCTCACTAGTTAATGTTATAAGCATAATAAATACTTGTGCATAATGGTCATATCATAAGCCTTTCTATTCCATAATGCATTAAAGCATTCTTTATTTTTGTTATGTATTATCATAACATATAGAATTCATGCAATATAATAAGAGATACTTACTCTTAGCACCATAAGCCATTTGACTAAATCAAGAATCCCATACTTTATTACCACTCTTTTATGCATATCTCATTATTCACCATATTTGACTTAAGTACATGAATAAATAACTTCATTATAATTACATTACACAACAACAATGCTATTCATATTTGATATTCAAATACTTCTTTATGCCTTTCCTTTTTTTTGCATAAATCATTCATATAACTTATTTTATGCATATTATTCACCTGTCATACTTAACCTCAATCGAACATAATGTAATATCATTATTTAAGCTCATCAAGGCCATTATGCCTACTAATTACATTTTGGCCATCTCAACAATCAAAAGTATCATTCTTATTCTTATACATTACTTATCAAGCATAAGCACTAGCATTCATATTTAATCACTCACAAAAGCTACATAATTAATTACATACTAGACCTACCTACATATATAATAGGATCATTCTGCCAACATATGAATTTTTACATGACTTAGTTTTGTTTCATTACTAACACAATGATAATCATCTTTAAAACCCAATTATACTAATTTATGTTGTTATCATCAAATTACAAGTATGTTATTGGTTTTTCTCCACTATACACAACAAAAAAATAAAATTTTTAGACAAATCAGCAATGATAATAGTTTTATATAACTTAAAATTCACCCCAAACATTAAATCTAGTAGTATTTAATGATTTCATCATAAAGAATGATAGTAGATTCCTTCCTTAAGCTCTTCTTACTAGATTATTACAAACCACAATTATCCCTTACACAAAATACCTTGAAGGTAATCCACACAAAAAGTTTTCAGAAGAGATCAACTTGTAATTCCAAGTGCTAGTAGCAATTACAAGTGGATAAAGGAAGAAGAAGAAAAAAAGTATGTGTTTAATTGTTCTATGAGAAAATTTTGTAGTAGAATGTATCTTTATGGTGGATGCTACAATAAGGCTTGTTTATGTCATAAATAGACCATATTTAGGTTAGATTTTGACGCTTAAAATCTACCCTAAGTCGGACCAAAATAGACCCATCAATTAGGCCTCTTTTATCCTATGCATATAAGCCTTTTAATAGGCATATGTGCAATATGCTTTGGCTCCACTTTGATTAATCCTATGTGGCAATCCTTGGCCCAATTTTTGATTAATAACTACTATAATTTAAGGCATTTTAAAGCTTTTAAAAGCCCATAATATATTAGATGCAAGAATAATAAAACATTGGACTCAATAAGGCCTATGTCTAAAAACCCTAATTTTCTAAAAACCTTGATTTTTTGGACTTTTCATTTGCAAGTGGGCCCTAATCCCATTTGCTTATTTCTTTTTGTTATTCATCTTTTAATGTTATCTTATGTCATTAGAACATTCAATCTTATTAAACCTTCCTTAAGCTCCTTTTATGTGTGTGACCATGTGGGTTTTCAAAATAGCTTTGATGTACATAATGAATTAGAGTCCTAGTGCAATTGGGACTCTATAGATTCAATCTTATTGAATTAATATCAATTCACTAATTGATATATCACCTGTATACAAGTTAAAGAGAGGTATCTATCCATGTATCATGACTGCCTAAGTGCTGGAAAGTCAAGTGGTTTGACTTAGCCCTTTCGTATACAGTTACAGTGCAATAAACTCTTTTCACCATCTTTTACCTCATCCAGTTTTTACTACGGACTTATGTCAACTCATAGCTTTAAGTATGTCTAATTAAGCTATGAACATATTGTTATGATGATTTCACCTTTATTCCTAAAATACCCTTAGTAAATCTAATTCCCATATGGCACTTTGCTCTAGCTATAGATTCTCGAATATAGGTTACTCATAAGAACTTTGAGATAAACTCCCTACTATAATCTAGGATGGTGAATCCTTTATTGATAACTACCCTATCTTTAAATATGTTATGCCATACCTAAGCACCTCACTATGTATACTTCTTATTTGAAGTAAAAGCCTTAAAGTAAAACTATGTCACTCTATATTTAAGATAATTAGTGATCTCAAGTCTAAAGATACTTGTACCATTGATATGATAAGATACTTTCAATGACATAGATTAAGTATCCATGTGAAGATCTCATGGTGGGTCTCTGATGAACTTCCTTCCTAATTAAGCATTCACATGTTAATTCCAAGCATTTATATGCTTACAGCTTGTGAGAACTATTACTTGATCTAATTAAGAAGTGTAACATGTGCTAATCTTTCCACATTAACAATGTCTCATCTTGTTAATACTATGATAAGGGATATTTAGGTATATTACATTTGCATGCTATAAGAATCTCACATCAAAAACACTTCACCATTTCCTCTACAATGTGATTATATACTAAGGACATTATAACATGTTTTAAGACATTGTAAACAATTATAAGTAATATATGTAAGTACCATAATAAAAAGAGAAATGCCTTATATTGTGATTTCATAAGGTTTAAATACATGAATATTACCCTATTACAATAGCTATATGGCATACTTCCAACAATCTTCCACTTGCACTGGAGCAAATCACCCATGTACTTAATGCCCATTAAATTTACATGTTGATCAAACTTTCCTTGTGATAATGCCATTATAAGAGGATTAGTTGTGTTTTGATTTGTATAGACTCTTGTAATTTTCACATCCTATCTGTAAATGATCTCTCTAATTAGATGGTAGTGCCGAACTACATGTTTGGATCATTGATGAGACCTTTGTTCCTGAGCTTATGCAATACCCCTATTGTTATTGCAATATAGTGGTATTGGATTAACAATACTTTAAACAACTCCAAGTTCTATAATGAACTTCTTAATCTAAATGGCTTCCTCAATTGCACCAAAAGTTGCTATGTATTTGGCTTCAATAGCAGAATCTATAGTTCTATCCTTTTTAGAACTCTTCTAAACAACTACTTATCCACATATAATGTATACATATCTGGATTGAGATTTATAGTCATCCTTCTCAGATTGGAAGCTAGCATTAGTATACCAATTAACCTATAGAGATCTTTCTCCATAAATCAAGAATAGATCTTTAAACCTTTTCAAGTAATTAAGGATATTCTTTACAGCCACCTGATATTCCTTTCTATAAATAGATTGGAATTTGCTGTGACACTTGGAGCAAATGCTATATTAATCCTCATACATAACATTGCATACATGATAGATCCTATAGATGAAGCATATAGGATCTTACTCATATGTTATCTCTCCCTTTTTTTTCTTGGAAGACATAGATTTAGAAAACTATTTTCTATGCAACATAGGAATATAACCTTTCTTAGAGATATCTATGCTAAACCTCTTTAGCATCTTATTTATGTATGTAGACTATGAAAGACTAAACAACCTTTTGGATTTATCTCTATAAAACTTGATCCATAAAATGAAAGTTACTTCTCCAAGGTCTTCTAAGAAGAATTGTCTACTCAATCCAATCTTGACTAACTAGAGGATAGAGACATCATTTCCTATTAGGAGTATGTCAAATATATACAACACAAGGAAAATAATTGCAGTCCCACTAACCTTTTTGTAAACACATGGTTCACTCATATTTTATAAGAAGCTAAAGTCTTTAATTGTCTCATCAAAATGGATGTTCTAGCTCCTAGATGTTTGCTTTAATCTATAGTTGGATCTTTAAAGCTTGTAGGCCTAATTGCCATCTTTTGATATAAAACCTTCAACTTATGTCATATATGCTTCCTCTAACAATTTTCCATGAAGGAAAGTTATCTTTACATCTATTTGCTAGATCTCATAAAATTAATAAGTAGTAATGGCAAGTAGAATTTGAATGGATTTAAGCATTACAACTAGTGAAAAGGTTTCATCAAAATCAATTCCTTGTCTTTGATGATAGTTTTTTACTATGAATCAAGCTTTATAGTGAATTACATTACCTTTCATGTCTATCTTCGTCTTAAAGATCCATTTGCACCCAATGGGTTTTATCCCTTTAAGTGGATCAAGCAAGGTCCATACCTAGATATCGTACATGGAATCCACTTTGGATTTCATTGCCTTAAGATATTAGTCAAATTCAAACTCTTTAGAACCTCCTCATAACTAGTGGGATCATGGTCTTCTATTAAAATCACTTTCTTAACCTAGACCACGAGAAATCCATATCTCTTTGGAATAGTCTTGACCTTACTAAATCATACAGGAACTTGTGTTTTTATAGGTTCTTCTATTACCTCATCAATATGAGTAATAGAACTAGGATCAGTCAGTTGATTAGCTTTAGTTTATAGATCTTAAACTTCATAAAGTTTAATTTTACTCCCACTATCTTTCATGAGAAACTCAATCTCTTAAAAAATTACATGCTTTGAAATAAAAACTTTTTATTCTAATGGATGGTAAAAGTAGTATCCTAAAGTTTCTTTGGGATACCCTACAAACAAGCATTTGTTAGACTTAGCCTCAAGCTTATATGACAATATTCACTTTACATATACAAGGCATCCCTATACCTTGATATGTGAAAGAATAGGTTTCTTGTTGTACCATAGCTCATATGGTGTAACATCAACTGACTTCGTTGGAACTCTGTTCAAAGTATAAAAAGCAGTTTCTAGTGCATGTGCCTATAGGGACTTAGATAAGTCTACCAAACTTGTCATGGATCAACCTTTATTTAATAAAGTTCGATTTCTCCATTCAGATACGCCATTATGTTAAGATGTATAAAGAGGAGTCCATTGAGATAATATACTATTATCTCTAAGATAACCATGGAATTCTTGACTTAAATACTCACCCCCTTAATCAGATCAAAGAGTTTTAATACTCTTGCCAAGTTTTTTATCAAACTCTTTTCTAAATTCTTTAAAATTTTCAAAAGCTTTAGACCTATACATCATCAAGTACATATACCTATATCATAAGTGATCATCAATAAAGGTAATGAAGTATAAGAAACCTCCACATGTATGTATGTCATTGGATGACATATATCTATATTTATAAGTTCCAATAACTCACTTGCTCTCTCACCCTTTCTAAAAAAAGCTAATTTTTTCATCTTGCCTAATAAACAAGACTCACTTTTATCATATGATTCATAATTAAATGATCCCAAGCTACCTTCCTTATGTAACTTAGTCAATCATTTCTCATTTATATGGGCAAGGAAATAATGCCATAGTTAAGATAGCATTAGGTTATCTATCTTAGATCTTTTAGTACTAATGTTATGCACTTCTTTATCTTTATCCAAAATATAAATTTCGTTATATATTGTACTAAAAAAATAAAACACATTATCCAAGCAAATAAAACAACTTTTGTTCTTATTAATAGAAATATCAAAAACTTGTTTAACAAGACAAGAACTTGAAATAATGTTTCTAGGTAAAGAAAAAGGACAATAGTAATTTCCTAAAATTAATACAAGTCTAGAAGGTAAAACAAGATGATACGATCTTATAAATAATGCAACAACTCTTACTCTATTTGCTATGCTTAGGTCCATATCTCCTTTTTCTAGCTTCTTACTATTCTTTAGTCCCTACATTGAAAAAACTAAGTGAGAACCATATCTGATATCCAATACCCATGTTTGGTTACCAATGGTAGAACTAATATTAATTTCAATCATATTAATACCTAAATTTAAAGCAACTCTTTACTTCTCCTTCCCATAAGACTCTAAGTAGGCCTTGTAGTTGTGCCTCTAATGCCTAAATTTTCTACAATAGAAGCATGTGCCTTCTGTTGTAGCCTTCTTTCTAGTAGTTGAAGGGCTAACAACAGCTTATTTCCCTTCTTCTTACCAATCCCACTTTGGGTATTTATCTTTAGTCCATGTTGGGTGGCTGAAGTTCCCTCCACCATTCTATAGCAAAATAGGGCTTTTGAGATCTCATATCTCTCAGTCCTACTCTACTCTTCAAATAACTTTGAGGTGACACAAAATTGTAGGAGCATCTATATGCTTATGCTATTTCTATAGCTCAAGAGACATGGACATTAGCATAATGCATGAAGTGACATCCATGTCCTCCATGTGCTTTAAATATGCCATTTCCTCGTTAGCAGAACCATTATCAACAGTGATAGTGGGTACTGGCTTCTCAATTACACACAATTTTAAGTTTTCTAAGCCAATATATGTAATTAGAACCAGTAAGCTTATTGGCCTTGAGTATATATCATAATTTCTAGTTGAAAGATATTATGGTAGTGATGTTGCTTGTGAAAAATGAAAGCTTGTTAGAGTATGATCATGTATATGTATGCAACAATTTTAAGGTCTTTAAAAATCATACATTACTCTTACTATTTTATTATAAATCAATAGCCCTCAATCATTGATTCGAAAGAGCCCATTGGAAGCTTTTATAGTGGGTCAGTATCCATTTTGGTTAAGGTCAAAGCTTTGATTATACTCAATAAGCCCAACCATTAACTAAATGGATACAACTACTGATCACTGGGTCATCAACACTTAATGCATGTATATCATATACATATTCCCTAATCTTACCTTATGATTAATAGCCTTGAGTATGGTTAACAAATTAATAACCATGCTAAGACAGACCCATTAATATGATTTAAACATATCCTATGTATCATAGGCTTAAGTATGCTTAACAACCTAATACTAAAGAGAACTCTAGTTTAATTCATATTAATGGAAAGCTTGCAAGTCTTATAT
>CANXYI011792199.1:0-12418 GCA_948208565.1 Hura crepitans
ATATATATATATATAATGATATATATATATATACACTCTTTGGATTTTTATATATTTCACTAATTTTTCAATCAACATATAACTTTATACTTGAGTATTTTCTTTCCTTCACTTTTAGGTTTTTAATGTTTAATTATTCATTAAATAATAGTTATTTTCTTTTATTTTCTCTAATTGGCTTTCATCTAATAATTTCTTCTTCCATTTAAGTTTTGGCCTCACTAAATTTAATTTGCTTTTATTGTGATATCACTTTTATAGGGTTATTTAAACATTTTTTACTTTAACTAGGCTAAATGTTCAAACATATTACCTATTTTTCCTTTGTTTCCTTTTTATATACCATTTAGCCAACCTTTAATCTCATTCTTCTAATTTTTCTTTTAAACCATTTCACATTTCTATTTTCTCAGTTGAACAAAATTCAAATGTATAAATTATCATATTAGCATAACTAATCATAATATAAACACACCAATTTCCATACACTCAATTAAGTAAATTTCACAATTAAAGTCCATAGGATTAGAATACACATACTTTATTACCTTAAATCCACTCAACCTTCATCTTTACTTTCGGTAGTTCATTATCCATCTTTCAAGTTCCATCAATGGCATAAGCATATTCAACTTGAAAATTGCATAAAACCTACCATTAACCATATTATTTCATCACATACTTATAAATTATGACCCAAATACTTCAATTAATTCTCTTAATTTGCTTGGTTTGAGAACCACTTTCCAAAATGAAAATGACCTCAAACACTTATCTATGACCTTTTTCCTTCCTCTAATCCTTTGCTTATTCCATGCAATTTTACGTAGCTGAAATAAAAGAGTAAATGAGGCTATCTTTTAATTAGAGTGTTTGATGATTATTAGGTAAAATAGGGTGTAGAAATGGTAGGGGAATTGGGGATGGAATTTAGCCATGGAGGGGGGAGTAGAGGGAGAGATAGGCTAAAACCAAATGAATATTTTATTATTATTCACATATTTATATGAGGGATGGATTGCTAGGATTAAAAAAGAGGCATTACACATGGATAGTGAGATTAAATACATATGTAATTACCTTCAAAATATCATTTAATCATTTCTATCTTCATTTAATCAACTTTAAACTTATATGGCTAAGATCTTTCATATTACTATTTAAACCAATGGCCCATTTTGCTCCATAAATCGAAATTTCACCATATTATTCCATAGATATTTAATTAATTGAATTTATTTTCCTAACTTTTTTCTAATAGCTCCCGCGTCATAAAAATTCATGACACATTATATTCATATTCCTCAAATTATTTTAGTTTGAGGATGTGCCATTATGAATTTTTTTAAACATATTTTCTAAGTATTTAGTATAGCCTGAATGGCTTTATATTCACCGTAAACCATAATCTAAAACTCATTTTCATTTTTTAACATCTTATATAACCTCTAATGCTTCTTAAATTGCACCACAATTCATTAAATAAATAACACAACCTCCATGTAGGGTCAACTTGAATTGTTTCCATGAAGCACAATTCACGACCATGTTCCTCTTATACCACATTCACATTTTTCTCCCTTTTACATATGTTCCACTTAATATTGGGCCTCCAATTGCCTATTTCCAAATTTACCTTTAGTTATTTTAAGTATTTACCATTTTGTGCTTTACTCATTTTTCACTCCGTTATTCACATTAACTGACTCTTCTTATAAAGCATGTAAAATAGTGTTTCAAATAGTAACTTCGAGACTCAAATAGTGCTGCTGGTGAGTAGAGACACTTTTATAGTGCTCGAGAAGGGGTGTAATAGTTAGGAAACTTGGAAGAGCAAGAAAATGTGTAAAATAAATGAATTTAAAAATTTAGCAGAACCAACAATTCATTTTAGGACATAAGTTAGAGAATCATAGCCTTAGATGGACTTAGGCTGAAAATAAACCAGGATTTGCTCAGACAGACCTAAAAATATACTACTTTAAAGGTAAAAAATTCTACCGAGTTCATTGGCAAATGAATTTTAATTTTCTAAGGTTGTTCGGTAATTTTTTAAAATTTCCCAATTTTTTTGAGGAATTAGTTAACTAACTTGTTAATGGAATTTTGTTGTGAAATTTGACGAGGCCCTAAATAAGCCTAACAAAGGATTTTTTGAAGAAATGTGATGCTTTTTAGAGTTCCAAATGAATTTTGAAAATTGCTCAAAATTTTAGTTAAAATTGAGATTTTTTGAGGTGCTTAAGTGCTATGTGATACCACTCGAGGCACTCACTCTTGCATATAAATAGCCCATACACCATGTCAATCTCTACCACCAAGTGCTACCTCACCCTCCACCTTCCTCCCTTGGGCCGATGCCATTGTTGCCTTTAATCCACTAATTTTTTTTATCTTTTCTCCACCATTCCATAACTAAAAATTCCCATAATTAGGTAAAAAATATTCTTTAAGGCTTATGGACTTGATAGATGATCATAAAGGTGAAGAAAAATCCCCCAATTTGAAGGTATACATAGGGTAATAAAAAAATCCAAAATGGTATAAGTGATTTCTTTCTCAACTTTTATATTAGTCCTAAGTAGCATACATAATTCTAAGACTAACCATGTTTTTTGTTTCTCAATTTGAGTTTGGTATGAATTTTAAGGAATTGTCTAAAGTAAGGAATGGTCCATATAGGCATAAGAAGTAACAAAGGGGAATAAGGAAACTAGACCATTCAAAGTGTGAGGAATGCTTGAAAATTAATCTAGGTATGTGAATTTGATATAATATAGACATGCTATGATATGTCTGATCATGAAATACTATAATTATGTATATGGAATTCATGGTTTGATCATGTATTGTGTGGGAAATATGGATATAAGAAAGGTTTGATGTTAATTGTATATGTTAATAATGATTTAGATATGAATTTGGTGAGAAAAATATATGCTTAGTCATGGACTTGATATGGTCGAAAGGTGTAGCCATGGGTTTATAGCTTGTATGGCATGTGATCATAGTGGAAATAATGATAAATGCCATGTTTGGCATGAATAAGAATGTTTGTATATGAATTGGGTGAGAAAAAGGCATGTGTGTGCATGATCACGGTATGGTTGATAGGTGTGTGCATGATAGCATGGCATGGCATGTGGGGTATGTGCATGGTAGAAAGATGATATGTGATGTGTTTATGTGATGAAATGTAAAAATATGCATGTGTGTGACCGTAAACTAGTGCTAACTAAAAGGTATGGCATGTATGCTTGATATTGTATGCATGTGTGGTATAGTGTATGGTATGTGTGTGTGATGTGATTTGAGAATACTATTGTGTATAGCATCAATATGGCAAGTAATGTGTGAGACGATATGGATGAATATGGTATAATGTATGCTAAGTAAAAGTAATGACAATGTAGTAAGAAATTGGTGTAAAAATGGCATGATTAAAATGTTATAAAGTGACTTAAAAAAGACAAAAAAAAGTGGTATATAACTTGGGCATTTGATGTAGTTGAATTTAATTGCTTTTGATGACATGTTTAGGTCAATTTGGTTGGCCGATGATCATGAATGAAATGAGTCTATATATGGCCTATAATAGCATGAAATAGTGGCTCAAAATGGCATGAGAATATGCTAAGTAAATAGTGGAAATTGGCCTATAGCAGTGTCCTACAAATCAAATTTGACCTATAACTATCTTAAGAAAAATAGACATTTGGAAATGACCTATAATTGGAACCTAAAATGGACACATAATAGGACATGTAATAATGGCATGCCATAGTCATGAAAAGGGACCTAGAACTATTAGAAAGTGGACCTATAACTACCAAGTATAAAAATTGACCTATGACTGTCTAGTATAAAAGGTGTCTTATAATTGTCTAGATAAAAAAGTAAACTATTAAAAATGGCACATAATTATTTATCAATCACTTAGAAATAATTTAAGTATATGATCTATAATGGAATAAAAATAATTAATGGATAGTTGGCCCATTAGTTTGATACCCACTAGATGGGTTGACCGATCAACTAGGGGTTTGCAGCTGCTAAAGTTATTAGTCCGCTATGCCTTTACCAATATGATTATATAGGTGGGTGTAACTATTGAGGTCTTAGTAATTTGGCCACTGCTCTAGGTTGATGTAATGATTGAGGTTCACTAGTTGAGCCACTAAATATTATAATGTTGATATTTCAATCTCGTATAGGTAGATCCCTATCATCAAACTAGATGGGTACAACCACTGAGGTCCATTAGCTAGGCCACACATAGATGGATTGATGATATAATAATATGATGACATTTTTATTTGTTTGGTACTGGCGAGTTCCATTTCCCTACTATTAGACTAAGTCAGTACAATAATTGAGGTCCACTTCCTGGGCCACTGCACTAGGTCGGTGCAGAGACTGAGTCCCAAAATGTGGGCCACTGCATGTCATTTATTTTCCTTTTTATCTAGTGCATGTAATTATTATCTACCAAGTTAGGACTATGTATTAAAATAAAAGATGACAATCAGTGTTAATGAGACAATATATAAAAGCATAAGAATGGCACAAGACTAATAAATTAAAATAAAGAGATAAAATATGAGGCAGATTAATATCATAATATGGCTGGGTAATAGAATAATATTATTGTCATAACATGGACTTCATATGATCTATAATGCATTCATGATATGTGATATACATGTATGCTTGTATAAAATGTTTTAATTATATTAAATTTAGCATTGAGTTTTATACTCAGTGTATCAGTGTTCATGTACACGTGTAGCAGGAAAGTAGCTAAACAATCTTTGTAGCTTTTATAGTGTAGCATTGTTATCAAGACAAGGGTATATTTTTCTATTTTTTGGTTTCATTAGTATGCATTCAAGTAAATACTCTAGGTTGTGTGTTTAGCTAGCTTAGATGCTATGAGTGTCTATAATTATAAGTCAAATCAACTGTTGTATAAGAATGCCTTTCATCTGTATGGTTAAATTTTCTTTCTTTTTCTGATGATTTTAGACCTAAAGCCCTATGTACTATTTGTGATGCCTATGATATTGACATTGATGATACTAGAGGACTAGAAGGGTCCAGAGGATGACAAGTGTAATGAATTTTTATTAAAAGTGTTTTTTATAGGTACATTTTCAGGAAATGTCACCAGGATGCCATTGTGCTGCCTAAATTTTTGGAAAATCAATTACTGCTTATAAAATGGATTTTTATGTTTGATATAACTTGAAAAATAATGATTAAAGTTTAGACGAGAGATTTAGCCAAAATATGTCAATTAAACTAGTAAGACAATAAGTGTTAAAGAGTATGGACTTGAAAATTTTCAATGTAGGTGACCTAGTGGGAAGTTTTACCACCGATCGGGTTTCTTCAAGAATTAAGTAGGGGCATTACACTTCTCAATCGATACGTCCATTTTATTCCTTACTTTCTTCTTACTCTAATTTTGTGCCATTAAAAAACCTGATTGAAAGTTAATGTGTGACATAATTTCCTTAGCATATCTACTTAATCTTACAAACTCTTTCTCACATTCTGAAATGGTTTTGTGCTTTTGCTTGAAGGATATAAACTACTACCTCTTTCTTTCCAAGTAATTCTTAGTGACATACTTCTTTCTAAACTGCTGTAAGATGAAATCCCATGTTAGATATTCTAGAACACTCTGTTTAGTAATCATTTTCCACCATCTACAAGTTTTCTCCTAAAGTCAAGACATAGCATAAACCCCATTTCCACTGGTGAACACTTCAACTATTGGAGCATCCTAATTTTCCTCTCTAACTAGTACTCAAATGCAATAGAATTATCTTAATATGTGCCAATGAAATCCACAACTTCTATTTTTTTCACCCTCACTAGATAAGTTTTTTTAAAGACTATAGTGGTGGTAGTGGTACCACTTGTTGTCGTAGTGCTACTACAGCTATTGCCTATCATAACAATTCCACCTTTTATTTTAGTAAGGCTAGTAGTAATGCTTATAAAACCTAGTTCTCGAAACAGTGTAACTCAAATAGTGAAGAGTGCCCTCAGAGTAGCTGGGTCCCATTGATGTGGCAAAAAGGGGAGTACTGATCATGAAACTTTAACTGGCAAAATAAATGTCAATTTAGAGTTGTGTAGATTTTTGTCAAAAATTTCTAAACGTAAAATCTATTATGTTTGTAGTATAATGGTGGAATGGATAGAGTGTGTTGATTATTGCATCATTTAGGTATAAATGTGTGTGTGTGTGTGGAAGTAATATATTATGTATGTATGTTATGTTTTGTGCATAGTAAATATGTTTGAGAGAGGTAGTGATATAGTGGAATATACATGTATAAAGAAATAGAAAGAAATAATGAGTATGTATTGATTGGGTTATGGCTAAATGATCAAAAGAAGGTATTATGCACATGTGGTTAGTTGGGATATGTGATAAAAATGAGTTGGTGAGAGAGTATTAGGCAAGGTTGATGTAAGAAACTAAGGGAAAATTTATTGTATTTGCATATTTATCTTATGGCCGAATGGTATATAAATAGGAACTTGTGTATCTGAGAGTGTGCTTATATGTACTTAAAATGAAATGAGTTGGTAATTAACTGCAAAATATGCTTTGAATGTAAAAATGATGTAGAACTTGAGGTGCATACATGAACCTAGTATGGTTTATAGGTATAGTTAGGAAGTGAGTATATGCATGGGTGAGAATAAGTTATGTGTGTAATTTAATTGAATATGTAATGCAGTGATAAGCAAGATATGCGTGAAAAAGCTTAGAAACAAAGGTATGTGCATAATGGGATAATATGGCATGGTGTTAAATAGGAGAATTATACTACAATTAATGAATTTATCTTTAGATGAACAAAACTATAATCAATTGATTCAATTTTTGAAGGATGAGATATAATGACCCAATATCATGAATACCATAATGTTGTATGGGAAGATAGTGGAAATGGCTATTATGCATGGTTAAATAGGGTAATTATAGTGGCATACTCGAAGATGTGAGAAGTTTTACCCTAATCAGTATGTATGTGTATGACATTATATAATATTACTTCAGTCATAAATTATATGAAGAAATGGTGTGACTAACTGAAATGGGAAGAACTAACAACAACTAATCTATGTATATTGACTTATATGATTGTGAAGAAATAAATGGTAAGGGTAATTAAGACTTGAACTGTACTAAAAAGCCTAAAGGCAATAGTAGCAAGTATTGAAAGATCCAAAAGGACACTGTAATTGAAATGCAAATTATAGATGTAGCAAATATTTAGGATATAATACTAAAATTAAAAATGTTTCAAATATAACATATGGTCTGAGGTATGAAACAATCAATGATTAAGAATGTAAGAATAAGAAAACATTTATGATAAAACTTAAGTATAGACTTGTAAGATGATAATGAATAGATTAAAGAAGGTTACACAATTGAATATGACTGATGAGAAGAAATGTGGAATAATGGCCTGTAATATCTAAACTATTTATTAGATAGGTGGACTGATCAACTAGGGAGTTATCAGCTGCTAGAGGCTTGGTCACAAGATTTGTTGCCTTATGTATGGTTGGTGTAGTCACCAAATTTTGATTTGAGCCTGCACACTTTAGGTATTGAGAGGTCCATATGGACTGGTCCTTGTTACACACACTATTTTAGGTATGGAGAGGCCTATATAGGCTGATCCCTACCACCTGTACTACTTTGGATATTTAGAAGTCCATATGGGTTGATTCCTCCTATGCACTAATGTTGAGTTTTGGGATATTAGGAGGTCTATCATGGCTTATCCCTATTATTCCACTTGTTGAGAGGTCCATATGAACTGATCTTTGCCATTCAATATTAAGAGGTTCTACGAGACTGATCCCTACTATCAGATAGATGGTGTGTAAAGATGTTGATGTCCATAATGTTGGCCACTGCACATGATAGATCCTGATATCTAGTGTTTGATAGTGTCTCCTAATTATGGGCCTACAATTATAATGAATAAATAATATAAGAAACAATATGATAAAATTACAAGATAAGGCATAAAATGGATTGATGGAAAAAGCAGTGAGATAGGATGGATAATGAACCTATAGACTTACTAAACACAAGATAAAAGAATAATTGTGCATAGACTTAATAATATGTGACATACAGTAGGTATAAAGGTATAATACAATTAAATTATTGTATGAATAGACCTTAATGTATAAAAAATTAATAAACAAATATTCTATGGTTATGAGAAAAAAAAGGCAATAAGGAGTGAGGAAATTAAAAGGAAGACTTAATGATAATAAAATAAGTTGAGTACTATTATATGGATGATAAAATGCCCAAAATATATCATCAAAAAGTTCTTGTGTGCTTGTGTGACATATTTATAATTATTTAATGCATATTTCATTAAATTCACCACTAAATGTACCCTCAGCATGTCGATCTCTCTGATGCATAAGTATTAGTTGATAGCTAGTGGCTCCACTTCAAACAGTAGTGTAGCAAGAGACTCTCAAGAAGAATGTACCATTGATAGGAGTTAGGATAGTGGCACTCATGTATTGAAAGAGTGATGACTTTAAGACTTAATATATGCATTCGAATGTATTTAGAATATTTGGATGAGATTATATAGTAAGTTAGATTGTAAGCTCTATGACTTATATATATTTACATATATATGATGATTTATTTACATCATTGATGTGTTTGTGCTTCACTGATTAAAATATTGATATAGCAATAATATTGCTAAGAGTGATTGGAAGGTTAAATAGACTCAGTGACTGTGGTGATTTAAGAATGGCTTTAGAACTATTTTCTTGCATGTTAAATTCTTAGTTTTGCACCCAAACAGTCATTATGCTACCAAAAATTGCATTACCTGTAATATATAATTTTTAACAACATTTCTTATAAGGCTAAATGAACATAGGGTGGAGTAGTATAAGGATCAGTGACCTTCTAGGATGGTAACATCTCTTATTTGGTTTAAGTAGAGGATTAGGTAGGGGTTGTTATATTGGTGGTATCAAAATGGGGTCAAGTAATTTTCGATTAAGAAATACATGAGTTCCACTAGGTTAAAAAGGTACATTAATATTGGCTACACTATTACAAGTTGATACTTATTACTTTAAAGTATGAAATAAGATAAGTACATGTATTCCTTTTAAAAGAAGTAATTAAAAGACATCCTGCTAGAAATAAAGTTTGGTGACCTCTTCCTCTTATAAGAATATGCTTATAGAAGCCCTAAGCAGGATTGGTAAAGCCCTTTGAAGGAGAGGAAAAAGTGGAGGCAATTGATTTCCTAAGGGGAGTAAGGTACAAATCGGTAGAAATAGTGAGAGGTACTTAGATACTTAAAGGAAAAGATTAAGGTTGAGTTTATATTGGAAGATTATGATGCTGTGGACTATTGAGTTTCATTTTTATGTGTACAAGGCTAATATGAATGAGACTATCTCACTAGTGGAGAAAGAATGATGAATTTGATATAAGGAGGATGAATATTAGACTCTGAGTATAGCTAGCTTTTTAAGAAATCAAAATCAGACTAGTACAACTAGCCTATCCTTTATAAATGACTGGACGATTAAGGGAAAGCATGCTATGTGGTGGAAGTGTTAAATGGGTGGAAAGAGCCCTCTTTTAGCCTCGATCTATGTAATCAACCTCTCATAGTAAGAGGCTAAGGTAAAGAAAAAGTAAAAAAGACTTAAAGATATTATATCTAACAACTTAAAGGCATCTAGATAATGATTATAGAGAACAATTAGAATTAGTACTAGGTAAGGCAAGGACTTGGAAAGAGTATGTATAAAAGAAGGACCATATTTATAGTAAAGTGATCTAATAGAAGATCTAATATTGATGACCAAAGCATTTTAATGAAATGTGATAGACAAATTGCTATGATATGATTGAATAATAGGTGTGATATATTAATGGCCAACATTATTAAAGATATAAAAAGGTAAGGGATAAATGTGCAGAGTATAAAAAGCTCTTAAGGAAATAAAGTTGAATGAGGAGGTGTACTGAGTATTCAAATAGAAAATGAGTGTGTAAACCTAAAGAAAGAGTTATGAATGGTTAATGAAATTGAGACATTGGAGGTACCTATCAATGTCTCTAAATATAAGGGCTAGCTTTTTTTTAATGCATTTGACATTGTGGTTAGTGATGCATTATTTGTTGTAATTTGCATAGGCACCTCACACTCTTATATCATCACATTCATTTTGGATTTGTCATTGCATGTGCATAACCATAACCCGAGCATGACGTACATTTAGTCTTGATGTGAAAGGACTTGATAAAATTACACTAGTAATGATAAGAAATTAGATAGTGCTAAAAATGGGAGATAAAGGGCAGAGTGAGCTAATATAAACTTGTTTGAGGAGAAAGAAAATACCCTTAAATTATCTATTAGTGACTGAGAAATGTATAACATTTGTGAGCATGCTTAAGAAATGAGGGATAGGCTAGAAAGAAAGAGGATAAAGGAGACACATTTGGGAAAGATAAGCCTTATGAAACTATAAGATAAAAATAAATTATAAGTAATATAAATTGAAGAAGATATGGTAAAGTCCATAGGAAAATAAAGTGCCCACGTGTTAAGAACCCCTAAGAAATGTTGTAAAAGGGGAAGTAGTTTAGAAAACTTAGATAGCTTAGAGGACTTCAAAGGTGTTATAGAAGTCTAGAATTTCTCAAAATTGACTAACCATGATAAGAAGATTGTTAAAAGGTGTGGTTTCAATAAAGTGAGTATTGTAAAAAGATGCAAAACTATATATGGTGTTTGATGTCATGGAAGTTTGAGGAGATTTGGATAAAATGAATTGAGGCATTTATTTTAACATAGCTTAATTTGAAAAGGGAGATTGATTGTATCCATTAATATATTTCATTCTAGACTAGGAATCATGTTGATGCTAGGTGAAGAAGCAATGACACGAGCCTTCTAGCTACTAAACTAAAAAGAAAACTTATAATTTGAGAAGTAATGGTAATCATTGTCATTGTAATGCCTATAAGTGAAGGCTCTATAAACAATAACTTTATGGTTGTAAAAGTGTGCCTAAAGTGTCGAGTTACCTTTACAAGGCTCGAGGCAGGGAGTACTGAGCATAAACTTTAAGGGGCTTAGAAATGATGTAATTTAAAGATTTAGCAAAACCAATAAATTATTTGAGGTCAAAATCTAGTATGCCCTAGGCTTGAATTCACTAAGGCCAAAAATGAATCGGGATGTGCTTGAATAGACCTAAAAATACCATACCTTGAAGGTCAAAAATTCCTTTAAACCAATGGTGAAAGAATTTTTAAATTCAAAGTTCATTTATTAATTTTCCTAAATTTTGAGCTTTACACGTAAAATGAGGCAATTAGTTTAATTATCCTACTGAGGGAATTTTGTAGTGAAATTTTATGAGGACATAAATATTCTTAATCAAGGATTTTTAAAATTGACGAGGCAATTGTTAGAGGTTCGAGTGAGTTTTTGAAATTTCCCAAAGTTTCATTCGAAATCGAGCACTTTTAAGAAGCTCAGGTGACATGTGTCACCACCAGAGCTATCCATGTCCACTATAAATACCTCACTTATGCAACCTAAGCTTCTAAGTGGCACTACCCCTCACCATATCACGTTTCTCCCTATTTTCTACCTCTTCCTACTCAACTCCTTTCTCTCTTTCTCTCCTCCATTTTTATGGCTTCCTAAGCCTAATTCGACCATAAAATTATACCAAAAATTCCTTTAATGAGTCAAGAATATATTCTTAAAGGGTTGGAAGGCTAAAAGCAAGTCTAAAGTTTAAGAAAAATCAAGAAACATCAAGTGTATATAAAAAGGGAGATTGAAAAACCAACTTTGTGCATAGGTGTTTTTCTTCCCTTTTTATTTTATTTCCTAGGGGATTTTATCATTCTAAGGATGACTATGTCTTTGGATTTTCATTTGGAAGTCTATAGAATTTTCTAAGATTTTTTAAGGCATATAAGTGTGTATATAGGCTAAAGTGATAATGGAGTGCAATAAGGGAATTGACAAGCTAAAAGTGTAAAGAAAGCCTTGAATTTTATTGAGGTATATGAATTTTATGCATTTAAGGTATGCCATGTCCAAGTCATTTGTGATTTATGTGGAAACCTTGTATGGAATTAGGAGTTAAAGTGGTTAGTATGAGTATAATGGTGAATTAAGCTTTTAAATGATCTGAGTGATCAATTAATTAAAGGAATTGATGGAAAGGCATGGCCTCATTATGGCTAAGAGGGTGTAGATATGTGTATGGTGTGTTATGGCATGTAATATTAGTGTATGTGATGACAAATGAGGTGTATGTTATAGAATTAAATGATATATTTGTGTGTGTG